>JAJOZX010008642.1:0-188984 GCA_023014485.1 Bathynomus jamesi
ACTTTTTTCTCTGTTGGGCTCCTCCAACCACAATCTTATATCTGTTCCTTGTCCTATCACTCCAATTCAGCCTTTGAATCCTCCGAAGAGGAGCCTTTGGCACTGCTGATTAGGAGGCCCTTAGGCAGTACTTCTTTGATTTCATATGGAATGATTACTGCATCCATGGCTGAGGCCCTTCCAAGTGTGCTGATTGCATCACAGAGATGATTCTTTCAAGTATAGAGGCATACATTCCATATTCTATTCCTACTACTATTGCTAAAAAAAACCTTGGTTTAACTTTACTTGTTCTAATGCTATCCACAACAGAGAGGAGGCTTTCAGAAGGTACTGTCACTATCAAACTCAACTCTCACTTAGCTTACATATTTGCTCAGGATTGTCCAAAATCTGTTCTTCAACTTGCCAAAAATTCCTTCATCGGACAAAAATATAAAAACTTATCCAAATCTAATTTTTCTTGCTCTTTCTGGCATGTATCTAAGAACCTCTCCAACAACTTTACTTCCTCTTATTTCCCATTCCAATGACTCAGTTTTCATCTCTTCTGACAAAGCTGAGCTCTTTGCTCAAACTTTCACCTCCAACTCAACCATGAACAATTCCATTGCTGTTCCTCCATCTCCTCCTCCTCCTCCTCCTCCTTCCTCTGACTTTATTATGTCAGAAATTAGAATCTCTTCTAAAGATATCCTTTCTGCCCTATCTGGTCTCAACTCTAGGGAGGTGTACAGTCCTGATGGTGTTCCTCCTGTTGTTCTCAAGAACACTGCTTCTGTGCTGACACCCTGCCTATGCAAACTCTCATCTGGTACTTTTCCTTCCTGCTGGAAGTTCACTTTCATTCAGCCTGTCCCAAAGAAAGGTGACCACTCAACCCTCCAACTATTTTTATGTACAGGGTGTACATAAAGTCAGGATCTATTTAAATAATTATTTTTTTCTATTTTTCTTTTCAGAAGCCCTTAGAATGAATACAGAAGAGCGTGTGGCAATAGTAATTTGGCGAATTGAGGGAAAGAAATACAATGACATCAGAGAGAAGTTTAGAAGGAGATTTCATAAGCCGGGGCCAATAGACAAGACAATATGAAAATTTGTGAACAAATTTAAACGAATGGGATCTGTAAATGATGAAGCAAGATCAGGACGACTGTGTATGTCAGATCTTACCGTGAATGCAGTACACGGAATTATCACTGAGGAGCCATGTACGTCCATTCGTGCTGCATCACACAGACTCAGTCTCCCAACAAGGGCCGGATTTACTTGCTTGTGGGCCCTAGGCCAAACCTTATCAGTGCCCCCCCCAAAAAAATATTATATATATATATATATCGTAATATTGTAATGTAAAAAAAAAGAATTACAACATAATGTAACACATCAATAATTTTATTCAAATTAGTTTTATATCATGTACAACTTATTCTTACACAAAGGAATAATGGAAAAAAATACAGTCAAATTGAAGCATAATAAATTTTGCAATAAGAATTACAACATAATGTAATACATTACACATTAATAATTTTTAATCAAATTAGTTCCATATCAAGTACATCAAAGTAAATCAAGTTCCATATCATGTACATCTTACACATAGGAATAATGGAAAAATACAATGAAACTGAAGCATAATAAATTTTGCAAGCACAACTATGTGAAGTTCAAAATGACTTTTCCTGCTTTTTTCTATGGCAAATTTGTCAATGATACTGTTTGTGTCAAGGGATTGTAGGAGGTCCCCAGTGGGCCCTAGGCCAATGGCCTATGTTGCCTATTCGAAAATCCGGCCCTGCTCCCAACGTCATCTGTGCACAAAATTCTGAAAGTTAATTTGCAGAAGAAAAGCTATCATGTGCAGGTTTTACATGATTTACATGAGGAAGATTTCCTCGATGAAGTGCTGTGTGTGCTGATCTCATAGAACAAATCTGGAGTGATAATTTAATGGACAACATTCTCTTTAGTGATGAAGCCACTTTCCACACGTGTGGAAAAGTAAATCGCCATAACTGTCGAATTTGGGCAGATGAAAGACCGAATGATTTCGTCCAAAATTGGGAGAGAGACTCACCTAAAGTTAATGTCTGGATGGGTTTAACAAAATCTATGGTTTATGGTCCTTTTTCTTTGCTGAAGCTACAGTTACAGGGCTTATTTATCTGGACATGTTGCAGCAATTCCTTGAACCTCAGCTGATTGGGGATAGGAGTGTTAGTACCATCGTCTATCAACATGATGGTGCTCCTTGTCACTATGCCAAAATTGTTCAGGATTATCTAAATGGACATTTTCCAAATTGCTGGATCAGACACGGAAGCAACAGACCTTGGCCAGCAAGATCACCAGATTTAACCCCTTTAGATTTCTTTGCATAGGGCTTTATCGAATCGCACATCAGACGAAGATTACGAGTCTTGAAAACTTACATACACGTATACGAACTGCTGCAGATAACATAACCCCGCAAATGCTCCAGAATGTGTTTAGAAATGCTGCGGAACGATTTGAGCTGTGCAGGGATACTGATGGGCATCACGTCAAATCCTACTCTTAATTATTTAATAAATGTTAACACTATCATTTTATGATTGAATTCCATATAATTTCCAAGTGCTTCACAAAATAGATCCTGACTTTATGTACACCCTGTATTTTATCCTGTAATTTTAAGTTAAAAAAATACATCTTTGTTAATATAATTAAGAGTGCAAGTAGGTAATAACTGAGTTAGCCCTCATATATTGTTACATCATTTTCTATAAGTATGGTACATTTCTGAACCATTTTCTCTATCTTATGTAGGGGGACTTACGAAAAGAGAACTCTTTCAGTTTCATTACAGTAAAATCTTTAATTTTTATTTTATTTACTTATTTTTTGGAGGTCTATATATAAAAATGAAAACTTCAATTGAGGCAATGTTAGATGAGAACCACCTGTATTGATTTTTCCTGTCCAACATGCAAATATTCATTCATAGTTATGAAAAAGTGGGTTTTCATTCTATGTTACTTTATTTTATATTTTATTGACTATATTTATTTCAGAATACAATATTTATTACAGTATTACAGACAGGTACAAGTATTTACAAGCAAATGTAATCACCCTCGCTTTATGTGACTTCTCTTAATGCAATGACCCTATTTCTACAACTCTCACTTTGTGCAAGAAAAATTCATATAAAGCAAGGGTGACCTGCATTTCTTTATAATCCAAGTTATGAACAGTTGAACTTAGGAATGGGATTCAAGAACATAACCCATCCATTAGTTGGGGAGTGCCTGTATTTAAAGTATTTTTATCTTTTGAACTTCCACTCTGCTTTAACATATGGCTATTATTACTCATAGTATTGTTGCTAGATTTCTTTCCTTTCAAATAAATTGCAAGAAGGTTTTTACCTTACCTGTTCATTTAATGGTCTTCCAACAGTCCTAACTTCATTATCATTTATATTCAGTTTTTTAAGCTTAACCATTGGGTATTTGGAACACTCAATTCTTCTGAACAGAATATGCTTACTCAATGACACATCAGAATCTTGTTTTGATCCTGAAGTTTTGAAATTTCCTCCAAATTTGGATCATGAAAAGATTCAGGGCTTTCTTCCTGACACAAATTTTCAGATCTCTGAAACAAATTAATAAAAATGTCTTAAAGAACTTTACATGTTGAATCTTTCCAATGTCTCCAAGTCATAGATTTTCTCTCTGACTATTTCAAATATTTTGGTGAGGTGGGACGTCAAGGACACTGGTCTACAGTTCTTTGCACAGAGACTCCAGAGACATATAAAGTGAGTTTGACTGGAGAGAAAATTGGAAGACATTCTTCTTTTGCACGATAACGCAAGAGCACACAACAGTTTGCAAACAAGAGAGGTCATCACAAAAATGTGCTTGACTGTGTTAACCCCACCCTCCATACAGCCCAGATCTGGCACCTTCAAACTTCCATTTGTTTGGTCCAATGAAGGATGTTATTCATGGAAGAAAGTTACAGAGTGACAATGAGGTTGTTGAGGTGGTTTAGAGGTGGCTCCAGCAGAACCCAGCAGACTTTTCCCAGCAAGGAATAAAGGCCCTTGTTTCAAGGTGGAGGAAAGCTGTAGAAAAGGATGGAGACTATGTGGAAAAATAAAAACTTGTAAAAAAGGTATGCAACTACTTGTGTACAAAATTTCTGGAACTTACAAGGAAACTTGGAAAGAAAAAAAAAAAGTGGGGCAAAATATATTGAGTGGCCCTCATATATATTAGTGGCATGAATCAGGGTAAGTGGGGCATGCACCCACCCAGTTAAAGGTCAAATTACAAAAAGTCAGTATATTACTACAGTAATTGAAAACTAATATAAAGTTATGATGCTTGTATAATATATAGGGCCAGTGAGAGCTGCCACAGGCCATGGGAAGGATTGGTACATCGGCCCCCCATTTACTGTATTTTTTTATGAATGTTTTCTATGTACATAACAAGCAAACTGATTATATGTCTAAGTCACTATTCAAAACATACAGTATGATAATCTCTATAAAATGTATGTTCATTAATTATATTTCCTCTCTGCTATTTAATCAATTGTTTATTAATATTTTTAGATTTTATACCCCCCTCTTTCCAGGCCCCATAGAGGTCTGAGCCCCAGGGATTTAACTCAGCTTTCACACCCTCTCAGCAGCCCTGATAATATATATATATATATATATATATATATATATATATATATATATGTATGTAATATATTTATAAACTACCAGAACTGGACTGGATTGGAAATCCAGATATTATGCCAACTGGAATCACTGGACCAGACCATGGTACCATGGTACAAAATAACTACCATATTTTTTTTTAACTCATTTAGTGAAAGTATACCAAAACCAAGTAGTTAAATATCATAATGACTAATTTCACTAAGGGTGCACTCAAAGAGTGCACACACACACACACACATTTACCTTAACATCAAGTTCATAGTCAATGAAGTTTATTTCTTCTTTAACAGAAATATCCTCTCTCCATTCATCTTTGATCTGATCACTCTGAAAGTAGTTTTCTTTTAATTACATTCAAATAATTTCCTACTTCACATTTAACAAAACTACCTTATAATCTATTGAGAGATTTAAAAGCGAGTTAATTAGCAGCTGCTTTGATGGATGTATTGATAAATAAATTATCCATCTTACAGAATAATCTCTATTCATCAAAAGAATCAAACAATATATAAAAGGGCATTAGATTTTCTCTCTCTCTTTTGGCATGAATGACAAACCACTTAAACTATATAATAAGAAAACCAAATTTTCATATTTAAACTTTACCTCCCATTCATCACAGATATTTCCATGGTCATTTGTATCTTCTTTGCAATAATTTGTTGCATAGGAATCAACTTCTTCTTTGATAGCAAATTCATCTTCATTGTTCCAATTTTCTTTTTTCAGATCATATTCACTTTCACCATTTTCCATTTTGAAACTCATGACATCAAATGAGTGATAGAAAATATTAACTTCCTTTACAAAGTGGTTTTCTTTAGTTAACACTTCATTGTGAAATAGTCTTCTGAACATATATATAATATAATATTCCATGAGCTACAGTAGAGGTCTGCATCCTGGAGTGAATGAATATCATTGTAATCCTTGAGGTTTAGGCCTATACTGATAAAATTATACCTTGTAATAAGAATAAAATTCTGAAATTAGAGCTCATATTTTGCTTTTATAGTTTCTTTCAAAAAAGTAAACTTGAAGAACCTTAAGGCTCTTTCATTACAGCCAATAAACCTAACTTACTCAAGTTTATATTTATTCTTTAAAACTACTCTTGAAAGCCAATAAAACCAGTATGCAAAATCTGTACAATCTGACATCCAAACTTTTAAAATTTGGGAAGCTGAGGTTTAAAGAAATATACAAATATGTGTAATATGTGTGTGTGTGTGTGTGTGTGTGTGTGTGTGTGTGTGTGGTATGTCAAAATAGGTGTGGTGTGTAAGGAAGTGGATCTGGTGAATTTTAGCATGAAACCTGGTGTATGGCAAAATGGATTTGGGGCATGACACAAAGTAAACAAAAAATTTCCTTTATTCTAGCATGTTATTGAGTGTTGTGTTGCTAAGTTAGAAATAGTCTTTGGGCACATCATAAGGCTAGCTTTAAATTGATTAGAGTGTAAGAGAAAAATAGATGCAAGTCATCTAGTAGATGACTTTGGTAAGTACAACAAATTTACATATAACAGATATCAGTGAAGATATATGGGCCATATCAAGTTTCACAGAGACCAGCTCCCTGTATCTGTTACAAAGATCCTGACTGGCCAGAACTGGTTATGTGGAAACAACTGATCAATGTAAAATTGTCACATAACTTAGGGCAACCTTCAGTTCCTGTGAACTTCAATATGGGCCAGATAAATGGTAAAGCTTTGTAGTCTAAATGATTATGATTGTATCAAACTAATTAAATTTGTGAAGTAGCAAATAAATGTTGCAAATAAATAAATAGATACTGGGTCCACAGAGGAAGGGCAAACAATGTTTGAGAAATTAGGACCTACGTAAAAACAGATTGAGAAATTTGGCAGAGATGACTCAATAGGTATTACTTTTCAAACTAAATTGCTAATTGCAAGCTTGTTGAGTCCCCTTCTGGATAAATGACAGTTTGGAAATTAAAGATTTGTACCAGACTATCAAAGGCTTTCAATATGTCTAATGCAACAGCAAAAGTTTCACCAAAATCCTGAAAGGAAGACCACCAAGAGTGAGAGAGATATGCAAGATGATTGCCAGTAGAGCATACACTGCGGAATCCATACTGATGATCTGAAAGAAGATTGTGAGAAGAAAGGTGTTTAAGAATCTTCCTATTAAGGATAGATTCAAAAACTTTGGAAAGGCAAGAAATCAAAGCAATTGGACAATAGTTGGAGGGTTGAGATGGTCACCCTTCTTTAGGACAGGGTGAAAAGCAGCAAACTTCCAGCAGGAAGGAAAAGTACCAGATGAAAGACAGAGACAAGAGAGTTTGCCTAGGCAAGGTGTCAGCACAGAAGCACAGTTCTTAAGAACAGGAGGAGAAACACCATCAGGAACATATGCCTTCCTAGAGTTGAGCACAGATAGGGCAGAAAAAACATCTTTAGAAGAGATTCTAATTTCAGACATAATAAACTCAGAGGATGTAGGAGATGGAGGAACAGCAGTGGAATTGTCCAAGGTTGAATTGAAGGCAAAAGTTTGGGCGAAGAGTTCAGCTTTGTCAGGAGAAGAGATGGCAACTGTGCCATTGGAATGGAAAAGAGGGAGGAAAGAGGAGGAAGTAAAGTTGTTGAAGAGGTTCTTAGCTAGATACCAGAATGAGCAAGAAGAGTTAGAATTGGATAGATTTCACATTTTTGTCAGATGGAGGAAGTTTTGGCAAGTTGAAGAACAGATTTTGCATGATTCCAGTCAGAAATATAAGCAGAGTGAGAGTCAGGAGTTGGATGGTGATGGTACCTTCTGAAAGCCTCCTCTCTGTTATGGATAGCATTAGAACAAGTAAAGTTAAACCAAGGTTTTTTCGCATTAGTAGTAAAAATAGAATATGGAATGTACGCCTCCATGCCTGAGAGAATCACCTGTGATGAGCTCTGCATACTCAGAAGGGCTCCAGCCATGGAACCAATCATCATTCCATGGGAAATCACAGAAGTACTGGCTAAGGGCCTCCCAATCAGCAGCACAAAAGTGCCAAAGGCACCTCATCTTGGAAGCATCCAAAGGCCAAATTGGAGTGATAGGACAGGAAACATAAGATTATGATCGGAGGAGCCCAACAGAGAAAAAAGTTTCACAGAGTAAGGAGGATGATGAGAGGTAAAAAATAAATCCAGAATGTTGGGCCTATCTCCAAGGCAATTAGGGATACAAGTAGGGTGCTGTACAATCTGTTCCAGGTCATTTAGGATAGAAAAGTTGTAAGCTAGTTCACCAGGGATGTCAGTGAAATGGGAGGAAAGCCAAAGGTGGTGATGAACATTGAATTCTCCTAAAATGGAGATTTCAGCAAAGGGAGAGCAGAAAAGAATGTATTCCACTTTGGAAGCGAGATAGTCAAAGAATTTTCGATAGTCAGTAGAATTAGAAGAAAGATAAACAGTGCAGATGTATTTAGTCTGAGAATGGCAATCTATTTACTACCACCTTAGTAGAGTAGCCTATATAACTGAAGCAAAGAATATACACTAAATACACTCTACAAGCTATCTCTCTCACTCATGAAAGTACCTAATTTTTTCTTAAAATTAACTAATGAGCTGTTTACCACATCATTCATCAGCCAGACTCCTTACTGAGTGAACACATTCCGTGGGCTAGGGATGTACCAGATCACAATATAGCCAGATAACCAGATAGCAGATATCTGGCTTTTTATTCTTGCCAGATACCAGAAAATCTAGCCAGATCAAGAAATGGCTGGATACCAGATAACTGCCAGATATTTGGCCAGATCATATATTCTTAAGGGCATAAAATTTCTAAAATTGCAATTAACTAGTGGTTAATAAACTTTTATGGTTCCAACTAATTTTACAAAATCATTATTCTCCTAAAAAACTGCAGATTAAAAATTTTGTTTATTCAATAAAAAAAAATCCATAAACCAAACATAAGACAAACTTTATATATATGTGACAAAAACATTTTCTTTAATATATAACTATTAACTGTAAATGATAAATGTGTGATAAATATAACTGTGAAAATATATAGTTATATAGTTAGGTGCCTCAGTGGTGTAGCGGTTAGCGTCGCTGACTACGAATCCATCAGCCCCGGGTTTGAGACCCAGTGACAGTAGCTGGCATGCAGCAAAACCCAGCTGTTCATCTTTCCAGATGATAAAGAAAGTGGTTGGTAGATAAATGGGTGGCCTAGTGGTTAAGATGCTGAGCTGCTGGGCATGGTTCAGATTCCACATTAAACTGTAGGTCTAAGGTGGAGTGAAAAGCTTGACCTTCATCAGAATGAAAAATTTGGGCTGAAGCTAACCAAAGGTTTTTATATATTTTTCATTGTTTTCAATAATTTCATATTTTTCATTATGAAAAGAAGTTTCTCAGCATTTTCCAGCAACAAACAGTTCCTGTTTTCACTATAAATTTTGCCAGCTGCCCTAAATAATCTGTGAAAAGTGACTGAGCTGGGTAGAGCACTTAAATACCGATGTACAAATTTCTTTTAATGATGGATATTCTGATATATGATTGTTTCACCAGATTAAAGGATCCTTTTCTCTAGATATTAATGGTAGTGTTAAATATTTATCTAGATCTGCTTTATAAATATTTGTTGTTGTTTTGTTTTTCTTTTGCTTTCTTCTTTCATTTGCTAGTTGTTTTTTATCCTCAGAATCTGGAGGTAAGGTGAAGGCATACGCCTCAGATTCTTCTGTAGCATTGCTGTTGGCAGAACAGCCTGATATGTTAGTAGCGGTATAAGTGTTCCCAGCTTCATCCTCTTCACTGGCATTGTCACAGCTATCTGTGTCAGAACTGTCAGGTTGGCTGCTTTTCACAGGTAGCTCATCAAAACACTTCCAGATATCTTCACAAGTTTCCATAAAAATATCTGAACTGGAAGCTCGTTCATCTTCATTGCTGTTAGGTCCATGTGGCTTGTTTTTATGTTTTTATAAGAATTTTGCTCATTTGCTAAGATTTCTTCAATTACCCAATTTTTGGCCTGTTCTTCATTTTGAATGAACTTGGTTTTGAACCTTGGGTCTAAAACTGAGGCAAGAACAAAGCACTTCATATTTTGTATATTAATTCCTTTATCTCTCTCAATAATTTTATTATAAAACCAAGCTTCAAGGAACTCTTTTAAGCTTTCTTTCAATGTTTGTACATCAGCATCTTTTTGGCATTTTGACAGATAGGAATGAAGAGTAGCAATAGCAGGAACTACATATCTAATAGTTTCTTTATCTTTACTGGCTGATTTTGTTGCGTGTTTACAGTTTAAAACATAAGTTTGGCCTCCCATTTCTTGATTTTCTTCTAAGATGAAGTGAGCAGTGAGGCTGATGAATGATTCATTATTCAAAGATGAAGTTCACATATCTGTGGTGAATGATATATAGGAAGCAATGCAATCTTTTCTTGAACTTTTGATTTAATGTCCTCAAATATTTTTGGTAAAACTGTCTCTGAAAAATACTTCGAACTGGGGAGAGGGTACCAGGGTGCTAATATCTTGATAAGAGATCTGAAACCTCTTTTCTCTACTAGTTCATAAGGTTCAGCATCAAGGGCCATCATTTCACATGAAAAAAATAAAGGCATTTTGAAGTAAAAAATTTTAAATTGTGAAGTCAAATAATAATTTTAATAATAATGATTTTAATAATAATTTTAATAATAATAATATACACTCCTTTCTTTAAAATAAAGACTCAGTAACTAAGTTATAAAATATTCCCAACTTTAATTTAAATGAAGCTACATTACAAATGAGTATTATTTAATTAAATTTAATAGATTTTAAATATTAATTTAGCTTATGAAACTGTAGGTACCTATTTTAATGGTAATTGCTTCCGCTTTAGGGTCAGTTAGCTCCCACATCTTATTCCTTTCCAAAGCATCTTTGATGGATATTTGCTGATGTACCTCCTCTGAACCTGAAGCTGTAGAAACACCTGTTACAAATGCTTCTTGTTTTTGTGTCGATTTATAAACTTCTGGATATTTTCTCTTCAGGTGATTCCACATTGGTTTTGTAGAATAACTTTTAGGATTTATTCCTCTAACAATAAATCTAGTTGCTGATGTTTCATCACACACACAACATTCTGCTTTATATGTGCCACTAACAAAGATTTTTAATGTGTCTATTTCTGTGGGGTGCGTACCAGATAATTTCAAGTCAGCAAACGTAACACCTATCTTTAAGAAAGGCGATAAAGTGCGGCGGGAAATTATAGGCCAATCAGTTTAACGTCTGTTGTAGGTAAGCTACTGGAATCAATAATTAGGGATCCTATAGTCAAACACTTAGAATTGCATAACTTGGTTAGAAATACACAGCACAGTTTTAGGCAAAACAAATATTGCTTAACTAATCTTTTAGAATTTTTCCAAAGCGTGGTTGATGTTTACAAGTCATCTGGCAGTTGATGTAGTGTATTTAGATTTTCAAAAAGCATTTGACACCATACCGCACAAAGAACTCATTGAAAAAACTAAGGCTTATGGAATCAGGGGTGTAGTAATAAATTGGATAGAAGAGTGGTTGCGAGGTAGGAAACAGAGGTGGTCATTGATGGAGCGGAGTCTTCTTGGGCTAATGTAGTGAGCGGCACTCCTCAGGGTTCTGTATTGGGCCTCTTGCTTTTTCTTATATATATTAACGATTTAGATGTCAGCCTAGTCAGTACAGTTTCAAAGTTTGCGGATGACACGAAGCTGGGTGGTAGGACAATTAATGATGAAGATAGAGGTAATATCTAGGAAGATCTGAATAAAATCGTTGATTGGTCAGTCACATGGCAAATGAGATTTAATATCAATAAGTGCAAAATTTTACATATAGGTTCATGTAATGGTAATTTTGCATATAGTATATCAGAGAAGGAGTTAGCAAGCGTAGAGCAGGAAAAATATTTAGGAGTTATAGTCACTGGTGATTTAAAAGTAGCAAAACAAAGTACAGCAGCGGTCAATAAAGCAAAGAAAGTGTTAGGTTTTATAGCTCAGAATTTTCAGTACAAATCGCGTGATATTATAGTTCCTCTTTATAAATCATTAGTTAGACCCCATTTGGAGCATGCAATCCAATTTTGGAATCCGCATATGCTAAAAGACATAGACAAACTCAAAAGAGTTCAAAGACAAGCACCTAAGATGATTCCATCGCTTAGGTCAAAGTCGTACGAGGATAGGCTTAAGGAGTTAAAATTGACTACACTCAAGAGGGTCATTCCATGTCAACTCAGCCACAAAATTGCACTTTTTGCACTCACCCCTTTCAATTTTGCTCATACTTGGCACAATAGCAGATATACATGCCAAACTTAAATTCCCAAATTATTAGAGCTGACTGACCTTTGGTTACTGAGATACAAGGTCACAAAGTTGTGACATTTTGACCTTTTTTTGCATTAAATGACTATTTTCAAAACGGTGTAACTAAAACACTATTAAAGCTAGAGCATTGATTTTGGTCTCATTTTAAAGCTCTTTAGTAGCCCCTTGTTTATTGTCTCTTGTTAAATATCTCTACTGTGAAAAATAAAAAAATCCCTTCAAAAGTTGACCTTTGACCTTGAATATAAAAAAAATACCTTCTCCTAAAAAATTCAATTTTTTTACATTAATACCTTGAGTCATGTACAACAAAATCCCAAGAAGCTGTAAGTGGCTGATAACTAGTTCAGTTCTGATATAGTGTCAGTGAAGACTTAGTTCAACTTAACATTATTAGTTCAAAAACCTTTTTGTGACCTGTGCCAAAAGAAGTCTTTTAAAAGACAACCAGGGTTAAACCCCTCGACAGCCCCAAATCTACTGGAGTAGCGCTGATCCAAAGGCCCAACTAGTATATAAGTACTGTCAACTTTACAGAGTTGACTCCTGACTTCAAGTTAAAGTTAATTTATTTTTACTAAATACATGTATAAAAATTTATTTAATAATTCATTAATTGTTCATTGTTTTCTTTTCAGGATTTTCTTTGTGCTTTTGTGATTTCAGAGTACAAACATGGAACATTTAAAACTGAAACAGAAGTGTGCTGATCCTTTGCTGCGTCACAAAGGTCAGTGTCAAAAGAAGTTTGAGAATTGTACCACAGGAACTTGTAAATAAGTTTCCCGATCTGCACTTAACACTACATCACAGACTTTGTAAGCAGTGTAGAGAACATCTTGAGTCCTTGCCTGAGAAAGGAATAGGCACTTTGAATTCAGACATAAATGATGATTCTTCTTGTAGTAGTGAACCACCTGAAGATCTTGAGAAAATTGAAAATGTTGACAATAGTGATGCATCAACTTCAGAGCAAAACCATGAGATGTGTACTTTGAATGCTTCTTTTGTTTCAATTGGTGAATCACCCATAAAAAAGAGAAAGCTTGTAGAGCAAAAGTCATATGGAGCTAAAAAACTAAGCAAGGTGACAAAGACAGTTAAGAAGAGAATGGAAACAGTTGCAGGAAAAGAGATTTCTGACTCACAATTTAAGGAGCCATCTGGAGATGTAGACTGTTTAGAAATAATAAATCAACTCAAGGAAAAATTCAAAAATGAAAATACTAAAAGAAGTGATAAAATAAAAATCCTCACTGTATTGCCCAAAAGTTGGAGCATTAGGAAAATTGCTTCAGAATTTAACACAACAAGGCATACAGCATCTATTGCTAAAAAAATAGTTGAAGAAAAAGGTGTCCTTTCAGACCCAAATCCAAAGGGTGGGAAAAGAATTAAACAGGATACTGTTGACGCTATTAAAGCATTTTATCTTTCAGAAGACATCAGTAGAACAATGCCAGGAAAGAAAGACTATTGTAGTATCATTGACAATGAAAGAGGAAGGATACATTTGCAAAAGCATCTTTTACTTTGCAATTTAAAAGAAGCCTATCATATTTTCAAAGAAAGAAATCCTTTGGTTAAGGTGGGATTCAGTAAATTTGCAGAATTGCGTCCAAAGCAGTGTGTTATTGCTGGAGCAACAGGAACTCACTCAGTATGTGTCTGTACAATTCATCAGAATGCCAAACTTATGTTTGTAGGAGCTGAATTAGAAAAACTAACTGCAAATGATGACACACCTATTAAGAATGTACGTCATTGTGTTGCCTTTATGGAATGCAATCCTGCCTCACAGAAATGCTGCCTCAGACAATGTGAACAATGTGCAGATCCATCAGATTTAAAAAACAGACTACTGGACATATTTACAAACAACTTCATTGATATCATAAATTTTAAAAAGTGGACCAATACAGATCGGTCAAATCTTGAATCAGTAGAACTGAATACAGATGAATATATTGACCAATTCTGTAACCAACTGAAAGAATACCAGATACATGACTTCAAGACAAAGATGCAAGCAACTTATTACCGTGAAAAAAATGTCTTTGAAAGATGGTGAGGTCCTTGCTGTGTGTGATTTTGCTGAAAATTATTCCTTTATTCTTCAAGATGAGGTTCAGAGCTTTCACTGGAACAATGAGATGGCTACTCTACATCCATTTGTTATTTACTATAAAAAGGAAGATGAGATTGCTCACCTTAGCTTTGTTATTATTTCAGAGTGTAACATCCATAACACAGTTGCTGTACATTTGTTTCAAAAGCATCTGATAAAATTCCTAAAAGATAATATCTCATCCATCGGTTCCATCCACAAAATAATTTACTTTTCAGATGGGTGTGCAGGACAGTATAAGAACTGCAAAAACTTTTTGAATCTTTGCCATCACAGAGATGATTTTGGAATTGAGGCAGAATGGAATTTTTTTTGCAACAAGTCATGGAAAGGGACCCTGTGATGGTGTTGGAGGCACAGTTAAGAGATTAGCTGCAAAAGCTAGTCTACAACGACCTTATGATGAACAGATCCTTACTGCAGAACAGTTATATACATTTGCAAGTGAAAATATTGTAAATATAAAATGTCATTTTTCAACCAATAAAGAGCATGAAGAGGAAAGCCAACTTCTCCAAGAAAGACACTCAACTGCAAGGACTATTGCTGGTACACAGAAATTACACCATTTACAGCCAGTTTCATTGACTTCTCTTAAGGTTAAACATTATTCATTATCAGATTATTCAAATATTGAGAAAGTTACTGAAAAGGAAGAAGTTGTGACTGAGGAGAAAATACATGGTTTTGTTACTGCTGCATATGATGGCCATTGGTGGGTGGCATATGTGTTGGAAAAGATACCAGAGAATAGAGAAGTAAAAGTCACATTCCTTCATCCTCATGGCCCAAACCCATCATTTGTGTATCCTGGTGACCAGATGAATTAATCTTACCATATTCAGATATTCTAACACAAGTTGAGGCATCTACTACTAATGGACGAACATACAGGATTTGCAAAGAAGTTACTTTGAAGGCATCCAAAGCTTTGGCAGATCTACAGCACAGAAAGGTAAGAATTCAAAATTAAAATGGTCATGTAACTATATATACACTGCATACATTTTAAGTTGTGATAAATGGAAATCAATGTACATTTTAATATGTTACTTGTATTTGTTAATTAGGTAGCTATCTAGGTATACATTAAAAATTGTTTTCTCTTCTAGAAATCACAATAAATTGGGTGGCCCACAAGAATCTTGTCAACTACTGAAAACCATCACATACATGCACAACATACAGGTGAGGTGGGTAAAGAACAAATATTTAAAAATAAGCATTTGCTTGTTTGTAGAAGGCTGCAGATAGTATGTAGATATGGGTTGTATTTGTAAGAGATTGAGCTGACCTTAGACAAAAATGGTTACTGACATACAAGGTCACAAAGTCATGACTTTTTGACAATTTTTGTATAAAATGACTTTTTTCAAAATGTTGCTTGAATTCATTATTTTTTATACATTGAACTAGTTATCAGCCACTTACAGCTTCTTGGGATTTTGTTGTACATGACTCAAGGTATTAATGTAAAAAAATTGAATTTTTTAGGAGAAGGTATTTTTTTTTATTCAAGGTCAAAGGTCAACTTTTGAAGGGATTTTTTTTTATTTTTCACAGTAGAGATATTTAACAAGAGACAATAAACAAGGGGCTACTAAAGAGCTTTAAAATGAGACCAAAATCAATGCTCTAGCTTTAATAGTTTTTTAGTTACACCGTTTTGAAAATAGTCATTTAACGCAAAAAAGGTCAAAATGTCACAACTTTGTGACCTTGTATCTCAGTAACCAAAGGTCAGTCAGCTCTAATAATTTGGGAATTTAAGTTTGGCATGTATATCTGCTATTGTGCCAAGTATGAGCAAAATTGAAAGGGGTGAGTGTTTTAGGTGGCTGACTTGACATGGAATGACCCAAGACTAGGAGGGTAAGGGGTGATCTAATCCAGGTTTTCAAAATTGTGAATGGGTTCAATAATGTAGACAGAGATAGCTTTTTCGAAATATCTCAATATAATAGGACTACAAATAACAGGTGTAAGTTGACAAGTAGAAGGTTCGAGACAGCAGTTGCCAAAAACTTTTTTACAGAGAATTGTAAATAACTGGAATAGTTTGCCAGTAGGGTAATTCCAGGAGAAATAGATAAATGAAAGTGCCAAATGTACACTCCACCATCTCCAAAATTCATGAAACTTGGTGTGAGGGTTGGTTTTGGTCCAAATTACAAAAATCTGAATTTTTTTGAAAATTGGTCAAGTTGGTCAAATTTTATGGCTTGACCAAATTTTGGCCAAATGAAAAACTAACAATTTTCAAACGTAAATATCTCAGCTGCTAATTGTGGTAGCGTAATGTCTTAAATGATAAAATATGTAAAATTAACTGTAGTTTCTAAATATGTATCATTTTTTTAGAGTAACAAAAATAAAATTATGATTTTTTGGAAAAAATGTCTTTTTTTTTTTTTTCGATTTGCCAGCGAAGATACCATTTTTCGAAAAAAGACCAAGAATAAAAAATGTTTATTTGATGTATGTACACCATAATAAGTAATAAAAAGTCAGCTTATAGTTTATTATAAGGCTCAAAACTGAGTTTGAAATTAAATAATAAATTTTTTTTTCAGACAACGAAGATTTATTACAGACTTGTTGGTAAAAAAAAAGACAATTTTCAATTCATATAAAAAATATATGTAGATAAACCAAAGGAGAAAAAATCTTTTAAAATATATGTACAATGTACATACATAACCTCTCATATTTAGGGACAGAATATATTGACAATAATAATGTTTAATTTATAAAGCGCTTATCAGAGTATAAAATACTCTTCCTAATACTACACGTACACAAGTCTTTGAGAATGAATTAAGAGACAGTATTCTCATCCAGTGAATCCAAATTTTAGACACTAATAATATAATAATAAGAAAAAAGAATTTGAAAAGATTTTTATAACTATTAAGTAGATACACAAATCTTAGATAAAAATTTTAGAAATATTATATAGACAATCTTAAATAGTATACATTCGATAGAATTTATTTTATCTTTGAAAAGTTATTTAATTCTTGAAGCGGAAAAATGTATTGTATTCTTGTTCCTCCTCGTAAACTTGCTTCAATACTCCCAAATATATTTTCTGTTGGAACGTGACAAACATCATCTTGTGCAGGAAAAATGTATGAGGGACATACGCCCGAAGGATGGAGAAATTTTATCAGAAAATCATCATATTCATAGTCAAAGGACTGGACTAATCTGCGCCATAGTTTATTTTCATAATACAACCCACAAAAGAGCCTGTTTCAATTTCGCATTGAGAGACAGTATTATGTTCTTGAACCAAAGCAGAAACTCTAATGAGCTCTCTTATTTTGACTGACTGTGCACTCTGAGAGAGTGGATAAACTTTCAACGAATTCTTGGAAATTAGGACGAAGCGATGTAATTGTTGAGTACCTTTGACAGAAGTAATAGGTTTACTCAGACGTTTTTGCAAAGAAAGCTCTACATCTACAACTTCATAGAAGCCTTTATCTGTTTTTGTCCCGGCTTCAATCCAGCTGTAAAACAAATTCATAAATTTAAGTTGCGTGAAATAATCAAATATCAAATATTTTGTATATACAGTCATACCCCACCTAACGTCGGTAATTGGTTCCAAGGACCCCGATGTAAGTCAAAAAATTACGTCTACCGAAAGTCTACCGAAAACCGATTGTAAATACTGTAAAACACTCCGACGACGGTAGCGATTAGATACAACTATAAATAAACACTTTATGGTTATTTTTAATACTATAGATAATAAATATGAAAATGAAAAGTAAAAATAGCCTATTGTACATAAAAAAAAAAAGTATAAAGAGCACCCCGACGTAAGTCGAAAAATGACGTAGAGTTTACGACATTTTTCTATATTTTTTAACCCTTTTCAACACGACGTAAGTCGAAAAACGACGTCGAGTTTACGACATTTTTCTATATTTTTTAACCCTTTTCAACACCAACGTAAAGTCGAGTAAAATGACATAGTGTGAACAAAATCTTGCTCTTGAAAACTGACAAAGTCGAATTCGACGTAAAGTGAACCGATGTAAAGCGGGGTATGACTGTATGTATTCAAGTGCTGATGCTAATATTTAAAAACAGAAAACTACGAATTTGGCATTAAGAAACAAATGTCCTGAATGGAGTCTCTATTGTTTTATTACCTGTTTTAATAGGGCTTTCATCAAATAAAGGTAAAATATTGTCACTGAGCAAATCTTTATTGAAGTGCCTGTCTTGAATGACAAATTCTTCCAATGGTGGTGGATTCGTGGAATTGCTACTACTTCACTCCATAGATTCGTTAAGTATGTCTGGCTCAGGTATTGGCGCAGGTTCCGGCTCTCTGGATGAACGTTGAACATGTTCTAATACAATTGGCTTCTTTTTAATTGTGACATAGCAATTGCTGCATAGTAATTGATTTTCTTCCAAAATTCCATAGCTTGCAGCTGCCATGGCAGAGTTTACTTTTTTGATGTTATAGAAAACTCTTCTTGAGTGTTTTTTCATAGGATCACAACAAAATTTTGTATTTTGAGGCATTTTAAGGGTTAGGTAAATTTACTATACTAGAAAATTAGGTATATACTGAAAATCTGGAAAGGAAGCAAAAAATTGTTAAAATTTGGAGGATTTTTTTTTCTTTTTTTTATAATCGTCAATAAGCTGACTTTTTATTACTTATTATGGTGTACATACATCAAATAAACATTTTTTATTCCTGGTCTTTTTTTCGAAAAATGATATCTTCGCTGCCAAATCACAAAAAAAAAAAAAAAAAAAAATTTTTTCCAAAAAATAATTATTTTATTTTTGTTACCCTAAAAAAATGATACATATTTAGAAACTACAGTTAATTTTACATATTTTATCGTTTAAGACTTACTACACTACCACAATTAGGAGCCGAGATATTTACGTTTGAAAATTATTGGTTTTTTCATTTGACCAAAATTTGGTCAAGCCATAAAATTTGACCAACTTGACCAATTTTCAAAAAAATTCAGAAATTTGTAATTTGGACCTAAACCAACCCTCACACCAAGTTTTATGAATTTTGAAGAGGTGACTGTGTACTTCATTTGTCTATTTCTCATAGAATTACCCAGTAGAAGCAATTAGTAGCATGTCTATAAACATGTTTAAAAATCAATTAGATGCATATGTTCATAGATTGGGTATAGTTTAAGGTACTGTAGTAAAACTAAGGCTTTGTGGTTTGGAACCCACATAAAATTGTAGGTCCCCTCCACCACCATGGAGGACACCACAATACACAATTACGAACACAGTTAGGTTGACCAGCCATGAATGGATCCTATGGTGTTTGTTGGTTTGAAATATCATCATAATTCATTGTCCTGATTCCTAATAATAATGGTCTCCAACCATGGTAAATTCACACTGTACTGATTCATCTAAATTCCCTAGTATCTGAAACATGTTACTAGTTGCTACAACATGATTACTATTCTCTCTAACCTTATTTCTTGACTGACCTTTGACTTTGTGCCATTCATCAGGCCTAACTTTACTTGGACCTGCATCCTTATCACTAACACTTGACTGTCTCTAACATTAGGGCTAGGCTTTGGCTCAACCTCACTACATGTAATATACTACAATATGTAATGCATAAACTGATTTCACTGAAATGTAAAAATATGTAATAATAATGAAGTAATACAAGTAAACATCAATGTCACTGGTGACAATTCTAGAGTATCACTGAATAGGATGAAAGAAATTTTGTTTGGATCCTATGGAAAAACTATACATGCTTACAACATGGTATCATATGTGGTACCTTTACTTCTTAATTAAATATAAATTATTAATTAATTGAATTAAATATCTACAAAATTGCCTCAGGATTGGCTACATAGCCTATTGGGAATGAAAATAATTGCCATACATACATAGAACCTCATATGTAGGCATTGGGCATGCATGACAACAAAACCAAATTTATTATTTCGTATTCAAAATTCTCCATTGCTGACTCATAAAAATTACTTTGAGACAAGAGTCAACAAACTTTGCAAAATCAGCAAATAATAAACGATAACAATCTATATATTATATTAGCGGCTTGCTCGGAGCTTGCTTATGTTAAGCCCTGCTTTTAAGCAAGGAAGATGTACTTTATCTTTCTATAAGTTCTGAGTGAATACATCATAATATAGAACTAATAACACAAAAGGATAGCCTATTCCTTCAGGTATTTAAGTGTAGTGAATGCCTATATTAATTGAGCCAAGTAAATTCGTTGTGCAACTCTATCCATTGTAGCATGGCCCTACATCGAAAAAGATCATCGCGCCTTACATCAAAACAGAAGCGAGGCCCAATGAAATAATAAGGTAAGGTGATTTCTTTCTCAACCATTAGGCAGCGCTAAAATACCAAAGGCGAATAAACTTAACATTAACCACTATAAACAATACATAAAGAGGTCCTTTGAAGATCTACACATACATAACTCTCTAATGAAAAAATGTAGGGCTTTTCTCGTTAACTCTCCACTGAAATCTGCTGGAAATTTTCAATGGATGAGGGTAACAACCCATAGCCCTATATAGTTTTTCAAATGGTGGCCTGTCTATGGAGAACTAATTCCTTTAAAATTTACACAAACACAAACTTTACCTTTACACTAAAACCATAAACAAAGGCTTATTCATTTAACAGGCTTAACTCATTTTAAGTCCTATAAAAAAATAGGCATATTTCAACCTAAGCCTATTTGGTAGGCCCATAACTTAAGTCTATTTATTATGCCACTTTACCTTACCTAATAGGCCTAATATCCTCATACACTAAAGGCCTACTTCAAACACTACAATTTACCATTTAGACACAAAGCCTACCTCTCAAAGTAGGCCCTACTCTTTACACTCGAGGCCTATCCTAACTAAAAACCTAAATTTTTAATTCAACCTGTGGTACAGGTTATAAAATTTATTTCAGCAATTTAACTTACTCATAAGACTCATTAACATCACAAAATTCAACTCAGAACTTTATCATCACACAGACCTAAAGCAATTGCACAAATTCAAACCTGCACCCACCTAACACCAATTCTTAACACTATTTTAAATCCTATTTGAAATATAGGCATAACCCTAATCTAAGTCCTATTTGACATCGAATAACAGAATCTACGATTGATAATATATTTGTAAATAGCAATGCCCTCATAAATTCTAGAATTATAACTACTAACATCAGTGATCATTTTCCTACTTACGCTATATCCAATAACATTGTTCAGGTTGCGGACAAAACAACTATTGATTACAGAATATTCTCAGAGGTTAACAAAAGAAAATTTATTGGGGCTGTAGAAAATACTCAACTTGACTGTGATGAACCTTTAAATGACCCAGATCATGTGTTTCAGTTCTTCTGTGACACCTTATTACATATTTTTAATATTTGCTTTCCTTTAAGGAGAAAAACAGTTTTGCCCAAAAGTGTCGCAAGTCCATGGATCACTCCAGGAATTATCACTTCAATAAAGAACAGAGATAAATTATTCAAATTGCAATTGCTGAGCAAAATTCCTAAAATACAATATACTCAATACAGAAACAAATTAACTAAAATAATCAAAATTGCAAAATATAACTATTATAACAATCAATTTTCCAAACATAAAGGAGACATGAAAAACACTTGGACAACCATAAACAATCTTCTCGGGAAAACAAATTAAGAAAAATTCAATAGAGATATAAATGTTGATAAAGAAATTACTGGTGATACTGCTATTGCAGACTCTTTAAATGCACATTTTGCTTCAATAGTGGATAAGCTTCACTCACAATTAATAATAATGATCACTCACTTCTACAATATATGCCACCCAGCCCACTAACTGCATTTTCTTTTGTTCTTGCTACCTCTACTAAGGTCCTGAATATTATTGATAAATTAAAAAATACAAAAAATAACATTCATAACATTCCTGTACCTATATTGAAACTTGTTAAAGATAAGATATTTGTAACTTTGGCTAAAATTATCAAAGTATTTCCAAAGGAATATTCCCATCAATGCTAAAAACTGGTTGTATAACACCCCTTTTTAAAGGGGGTGATCCTACACTAGCAACAAATTACAGGCTGGTGTATTCATTATCTATGTTCACTGTGTTCAGCAAAGTTTTCAAAAAAAATTGTAAAAAGTAGAATGCAGCGATATTTAGAATCCTACAATTTATTATCTCCAAATCAATATGGCTTCCGTAATAATAAAACAACGGAAATGGCTATTTTAAATCTTATGGAAAATGTAAATATAGCTAAGGAGAACAAAGAAATAATGATATCAATATTTATGGATTTGAGTACTAGGCATTTGACGTAATAGACATTAATATTCTACTTAATAAATTATATTATTACGGCTTTAGAGGAGCAATCAGTGATTGGTTTAAAAGTTATTTGTCCAATAGATATCATTTTGTATCAGTAAATAAGGTTTGCTCAACTAAAGCGCTTGTCAAACATGGTGTGCCACAGGGCTCAGTTCTGGGTCCACTGTTATTTTTATTAAAGAAAATGACCTTCCACGTTCATCTGATATACTGAACTTCATAATGTTTGCAGATGATACAACTCTCTCTTTTTCTTGCAAAGATGTTAATATAGCTAAGAATATATTTCATTCAGAATTCATCAGTGTAATGAAATGGTTGACCACCAATAAACGCTTCCTAAATACCAGTAAAACAAATTTCATGATTTTTACTAATAAAAGAAATGTATATCTTGATGAACTTAATGTTAATGAAATCGCCATAAAGAAGTGTACTGTAACAAAATTTCTTGGTGTAATGCTAGATAAGAATTTGCAATGGAGTGATCATGTAAATTATATCGCAAAAAAGATTTCAAGGAGCGTTGCTATAATGTTTAAACTTTGAAATGTAGTCCCAAAACAAGTTTTATTGACTCTTTATCATACTCTTGCTCTTCCTTATATAACATACTACACCCTTGTTTGGGGAAACTCCACTAACAACGCACCAAATGGTATCTTTGTCATCCAAAAATGAGCAATACTATTGTTATCTGATGCTGATTTCCTTGATCACTCTAGTGCATTATTTAAAGAGCTAAACCTACTAAAGCTGAACGATATAACCAAAGTGGCACATTTTATTCTTATTTACAAGTGTAAGGACAAAATCACTAATTTGCAATGGGTAAATAGATATTTTGTAACTCATTAAGAAATCCACTCCTATCAGACCAGAAATAGATCAAAGCTTGTTATACCCAGTTTAGACTATCTTCATCTCAAAAACTACCCATTTTCATTGGATTGAAACTATGGAATGACTTGCATGCCAATATAAAAAATATTGTGAATGTAAATTTGTTTAAAACCAAGTTGAAATCCCAATTAATAATGGCATACTAACAAAAATCTAGGATTAATGTCCACTAATATTGTTTAATATTATAATACATGTTTTAACTATTAATAATACTTATTTATTTATTTATTATTATTAATTTATAACAACTAGCTGCTGATTTTTAATAAGAGTCCAGTAAAGCCTAAAGCTTAAGGGCCAAATTAAACAAAATAAATAGTTGAGCTTCACAATTATTCATGTCATTATAAATTGAAAAAAAAATTATTTTATTATTATTATTAATGAAGGTTATTCATATAGGCATAACCCTATTCTAAGTCCTATTTGATATATAGGCGTAACCCTATTCTGTCCTATTTGACATATAGGCGTAACCCTATTCTAAATCCTATTTGACATATAGGTATAACCCTATTCTAAGTCTTATTTGACATAGTCATACCCTATTCTAAGTCATATTTGACATATAAGCATAACCCTATTCAAAGTCATATTTGACATATAAGCGCAACCTATTCTAAGTCATATTCCACTATTCCACATATAGGCATAACTTATTCTAAGTCCTATTTCACATAGGGTATAGGCATAAAACAGACAAGGCTTGATATAAGGGTCTCAAATGCAACATTTGAGGATCTTTGCTCAGCCAAATTGGTTAACCTAGCACAAAACTCAAAAATAAAACCCTACTGTACTGAACGGACGGATTTCCTGAGCTCTCTAATATTCCATCTATTTTTGCATATTGCTGAGAATTTTACTTTTGGAAAGTTTTGAATTTTATATACTTATATTCATGTTGTTATAGTTAAGCAAGTGAATATTAGTGGTTTTTAGCGATTTAGAAGTTTTTATAGCGTGCCAGTTTAATTTAACTTAAACTTTTTTTAATTTAACTTAAACTTTTGATGGTTTAAACTAATTTTTAACTGCGCGATGCCGTCGCAGAAAGCATCGTGTGTTAGATGTAGGGTAAACCAGTGGTATTTGGAATTTAAAGATTATAATGGCAGCCCTATGGCAATTACCGAGATCAGTTTGTTTCTTTTGCAAGTTAATGAAGGAAATAGTTGACATAAAATGCAGTGTACATGAGGTAGTGGAAAGACTTGCAACGCTTGATGAGGGCAGGGGTAGGGCTACGGTTGACGAAAGCCAAACCAATACTAACGTTGAAGACGTTAGTAATTTGAAGGGTGAGGTGCGTAACCTAGTTTCTAGTTTAGGTAGCTTGTCAGGAAGGTTGGATAGAGTTGAGGAAGGGATTAAGATTAGTCCGAGAGTAGTAGATGGGGAGGGATTTAGAGAAGTTAAGGGTGGAGCTAGGCCACGTACGTTAGGTGATAGGAATTCCCCCCTATCGAGGTTTCAAATCCTTTCACCCATTTGGAAAGGGAGGTGAATGGGGGGAAACTATTTTAATTGGGGACTCTTTAGTGCGCCACATGGACAAAGAGTTCGTTGAACTCATCCAACCAAGAGGAGGGGGGTCTGTCTCCAAGGGGCCAGGGTTGACAGAGTTAGAGACGAAGTTGATAGGATTGACGTTGCTTCCCGTCACTCAATGTTGGTGATGATAGGTGGCGGCGATGACTCGTATAGGCCCAATACGAGAGTGCCTGACCTTTTGGCGAGATATATGGGGTTAATTAGGTCCCTGAAGGCGAAGTCAGATAGGTCTTTAGTTCTAGGTATTACCCCTAGGCACGGGTTGGGTTTTAGGATTACGTCAAAAACTATTTTTTAATAATAAATTAGAAGAGATTTGTGCTGAGGAAAATGTACCCTCCGTAAAGCTGTTGTCCAAATTCAGTGATCCTAGCCTTTTTATAAAAGATTGGGTGCATTTTAATGAAATAGGTAATGCTAAGCTAGGTAGGTTAATAGACGAAAACTTGCGAAAGCTGTATAGGTCGAAGCCTTCTTTAAACGTTGTGGGTCCGGGAACATGGGCCCAACGTGAAAAATAGTTAAAAACGGGACCATGGTAAAAAATAACTTAAACGTCTTTTATTGTAACACGCGTAGTATTAGAAATAAATTAAATGAATTTAAGGCGATAATTTATTCCAGCAACTACGATATAGTTGCTATCACTGAAACTTGGTTAAATACTGTGACTCGGGACTTGTTGGGGGAACTTAATATACCGGGTTTTAAACTCTTTACTAATGATAGGTTACATAGGTTTGGTGGCGACATTTTGCTGTACATCCGTAATTCCCTTAAGGCTATCGAGGTTAAGTTAGACTTTCCGGCAGCAATTAATGTGATTGATTGATTGATTGAAGTTTATATGGAGGAGCTCAGCCAATAAGGCGATTTACATCCTCCAAGACCAAAACACCTTGTTCCAGAGAACTTCCACTGTTCCTACATCAAGTGCTGGGTCTATTATTATTGGGATGAGAGAGCAATAGAGAAAGCACACCATTACCTTTTTCAGTTCTGGGGGCCAATTCCAGAACACTCAGAAAGGGATGAATATGAGGCCTGTTAGTACTACTAAACATGAACTGATAAAAATGGAACCAAGTACTAAGTCAACAGTAACAGCCAGATGGAGTAACTAGGAGGTAACATTAATAAACCTGTGGGAATGAAAATCAGTATACAATGCAAGATTTAAAACTCTCTCAACCGCCCAGATGCCACTACAAACTTGAATACTTGGTCCATAGTGAAGTGTATCAATGGGGGTGAAAAACTATCCCCACCTAATAGGACTGATAAAGTAAAGTTCCTGACACCATATTGCAAAAGAGAGAATCTTAATTTTTTCCTTTGCCTAGTATAACATGGACAAAAAAGAAAGAAATGGGACAGTGTCTCTGGTAAATTACAACTAACACATAATGGGGAGAAAGCTAGTCCAATCCGGTGTAAGTAAGCCTGAAGGCCTACATGGCCTGAACGGAATCTAAATATTATAGAAGCTTTATAGTGGGAAGAAGGTACAGGCCAATTTCTTGTGCCCCAGGAAGGTTTAAACATTCCATAGAGAGTTGAGTGCCGTAATCTCTCCCATTGGGTTTTGTAATCATTTTGCACTGCCATTTTAGCTACTGCAAAACCCTCGCCTGGATGGAAATATAGCGAAGTTATAGCTGGGAGGGAATGAGCAGCCCTGGCCAGCGTATCAACCATCTCATTACCTGTAATTCCAACATGGCTCGGAACCCACTGGAAGGAAACCAGAATACCTGAAACAGAGAGGGTCTTCAGTAAAGAATGGATAGAAGTTGTTAAAGCCAGATATGTAGTGAGTGTGGGTGAGTTGATCAGGTGAAGAGAGGTCTGGGAGTCTGTAATTATTAGGACATTACAAGCATTACTTCTGGATACTAAAAAACACAATGCCTGTTGGATGGCAAATAACTCTGCTGCCTGTATACTATGATTGGGGGATAGTTTCCAGGAAAAACACCTTTTATGATTTGAAATGAAAACAGCTGATGAACAAGATGGTCCAGGCACATCTATCTTAGATCCATCAGTATAAATATACAAGTAATCTGGATACTTCTCTCCCAAGTATGCTGTGAAACACTGCACAATCACTACTTTGGGGACAGGAGGTTCATATAAAAATGGGAGAGAGACAGAGGTTGGTACCAAATGCAATCTCCAAGGTGGGAAAGAAGGGAACACTGGAACTGTAAAAAATTTAAAATGTAATTGATACTTATTAAGAAGTCCAGTTGCTCTAAAGAAGAATGGCGGCTTATTTGCCACAGTCCAGTCCACTGCAAGGATCAAAGGATAATCCGCCTCAAATGACTGACGTAAGGGGTGGGAAAATGGGGAAGCCAGAATATTGAAGTACTTCCTCAGTGTAGAGATATCTCTATCATATTGAAGGGCATGGAGACCAGTCTCACCCTGCAGGGCAATAATAGGAGTTGATGGGCGGGCACCCAAAATAAGGCGCATTCCAGAATTATGCAATATTTCCAGTTTCTTCTTCAAGGTGAAGGAGGCTGAATCATAAACAACATCAGCATACTTTATTTTACCCAAAATAAATGATCGATAAAAAGTGAGAAGCATAGATCGATCTGCACCACATCGATGAGAGGCAACAGATTTTAACGAGTTTAGACGTTTCATACAAGATGTTACCAGGTAGTTAATATGACAAGACCAAGTCAGTCTGGGGCTGTCAAGGACCACTCCCAAAAACTGGTAGGATGTGACCATAGCTACCGGGGTGTTACTAATTTGGACAATAGGATTCACTGAAACCTTTTGATGTGTAAAGAACATAACTTTTGATTTTTCTTGATTCAGGGAAAGACCCCAGGTTCTGCACCAAGATGAGAACTTATCTGTTGCTTTTTGCAACATCTGTTGGGTTTCTAAAGGGGTGTTAGCTGCCACATAGAAAGCTGTATCATCAGCAAACTCTGATGATTGAACTGGACCAATACCTGGCATATCGGAGAGATATGCTGTGAATAATAATGGACTAAGAACCGAACCCTGGGGGTACACCCTTTTTAAAGGGGAAAGGTGTTGAGTAGACATCATTAATTAGCACCTGAAATGTGCGGTTAGACAAGAAGTTTGTGCAACCATCTTAGTAAACGACCATGAATCCCCAAATCGCCTAACTTATAAAGTAGGCCAGTATGGGAGATGGTATCAAAAGCTCGACTGAGGTCAAAAAATATAACAAGAACATATTTTTTCCGTCGGAGAGCTTGGCGTATGAATGTTTCCAACCTCAGAAGTTGATCCACTGTGCTTCTCTTCTTACGGAAACCACACTGCGAATCTCGAAAAACGTGACATGTTTCAAAAATCCATAGCAATCGCTGATGGACCATCCTCTCTATACTTTACCCAAGCAGGATAATAAGCATATAGGACGATATGAAGATGGACTTGAAGGGTTTTTCTGTGGTTTGAGGATAGGAATCATGATTGCCTGTTTCCATGATGAAGGATAGACCCCTGTGCTCAGGCTATCATTGAATGCTGATAATAGAAATGGCAAGTACTCCAATGGAAGATGACTAAGAAAATATTTATGTACATTATCCAGTCCCATTGCACCACCTCTTGTATGTTCACATTGCCTTAAGGAGGATTGTAATTCCTGCAATGTGAAGTCCAGATTATAATCTTCATTGTAATCAAGAAATAAGGAAGACTGCATGTCCCTGCAAAATTCCTCATCTTCAATAACTGCTACAGTCCCAAAAAACGAATGGAAGAAGGCCCCCAAAACTTCTGCTTTGTCACGTACATCACTTACTATGGAACCATTTACAACAATAGGGTAAGTGAAGTGTGAATCTGTACCCTTAATGATTTTCCGAATTTGAGTCCAAACCTCAGTGGAAGGTGTAGTAAAACTGAGGCTTGAACAAAACCGACTCCATGAAATTCGCTTTGCCTGACGAATAGTACGACGAGCTATAGCCGTTGCCTTATTTAAGAGGATCTTATTATATTGAGTTGGGTGATGAGAATAAAAACGCCGAGCCCGACGGTGGGTGGCCACTGCCACACTGCAATCCTCCATCCACCAGCATTTGTGATATTTTGGAACAAAATTTCCTGTTGTCTTCTTCAGTGTAGAGGTACTTGTTTCCACTAATAAGGCTGTAAAGTGCTGTATTTTCTCATCTAAAGTCCCTTCTATAGCAGGGGCATCCGGAAGTGCTCTAGACCAAATTCTCCAATCTATGTCACGTAGTTTCCAAGTCGGACGTCGTTTATGAGGAGTGGATACTGGTGAAATTTGCAGAGCAGTGAGGACAGGAAAGTGGTCACTACCCAAGCTTCCACCAATGGCCACTGCACAGTTAGGAGCAAACCTACCTCTACACAATGAGAGATCCAACGTTGAATAACTTCCATTATTAATGTTAAATCTTATTGGGAGATCTACTGGAGTCAATAATACAAAATCCGAAGAGAGAATAAAATTAAATAAATTTAAGGCCGTTGTTGTTGGAGAACCTGACATACCTGTATCCCAAGCCCTGTGTCTACCATTAAAATCACCACAAATAAAAGCTTGTTGACCGAGTTGACCAGCATAGTGTTCAATTTCTATAGTGGTTAATGAAAGGTGTGGGTTGTAAACTGTGAGTATATCTAAAGTACCACTGTTCACTTTTAAAGATAAAGCAAGGACCTCAAGAACTCCTGCTGGAAAGGGATGGAGAGGTAATGGTTGAAAGCACAAATCTGAACGAATCAGAAATAGCAAACCCCCACCCCCTCGCCAACCCTATCTGCTCTGATCTGAGTATAATTAATAAAAGTAGGCTGGAGCCTTATAGTTAACCAGGTCTCACAAACTGCCACTAAATGGGGTTTTTTGGTATAAAGAAAAAGTTTAAATTCTGACAAGTTAGATTGGAGACTGCGGGCATTCCACTGAGCCAACAAGAGGTTAGAAACCTTTGAATATGAAATGTTAAGTGGGTTTGCGAATTTGGACATGACGTTTCTGTTTGGGCATAGGCTTAGGTTTCAGTTTATCAAGGAATTTCGTCAGCTGGTCAGTTTTGAGGTCAGTGTGAAAAGCGTCATTAAATAAACAAAATTGGATAATGTACTCAAAGTCTTCTTGGAGAGACTACCACCACTCTGAAGGGTGAAGCTGAATAAACTTAAACATAGAACTTTAATGATGTCTGATGACAGAGCCATAGGTCCAAAAGGGGTAGAGGGTTCAGGGACCACAGCCCCACCATCCACCCCCACCCCAGAAGGCCCCTGGGACATTGCCTTAGTCGAGCCAGGTCTTCCCCTCACAACTCCACTCCAAGAATTCTGAAGGGGGGGAGAGGGATCCACCACATCCAAGCCTTGAGTCACCTCTCTTGACATAATAGGTTTTGGTAGAACAGGAAAGTCATTACTTTTAAATGTTCTTTCTGAAACTACAGTAGGGTCCTGATTTCGGAGAACAGATCTAGCTTCACTATAAGAGAGATTAGATGTAAGTTTGAGCCTCTCTATTTCCTGCGCTGTTCTAAAATAGGAACAGCCACTGAAGCTAGCTGTATGGGGACCTGAACAATTGGCACAAATTTTAGTAGTCTTTGGACAAGAGGAGACAACATGATTTCCAGAACAATAAACACATCTCACTGTTTTTGACCTACAGGACTTAGCCATATGACCAAATACCTGGCACTGAAAACATTGAATTGGATGTGGAATAAACTGACGAACTCTATATGGGATATATGCTATATAGATCTTTACCGGAAGAACTTGTGCATTGAAAGAAACTTTAATCTGTTGAATTGGAATATATGTTGAACCTGTTCTTTTTGTCAGTCTACTGACAGTTGCAACTGGATAATTATTATGAATTAACTCATCCTTAATAGCTAGTAGATCTTCCTCCAAATCTATAGGTCCTATAACACCATGCACAATATGAGTATCGTTAACTAAAGAACAATCCACCTCCCATGGGCTCAACTTCCAGGGAGTTCCCAAAAACTGGGAGGGAAGGGCAGAGGTAGTTTTTATGGTAATTTTTTACTATCACTCCAGTCTCTTCAATTCCCATAATTTATAGATCAATGGATTCGTATTACACCAGGAATGCGATTTGGATAGTCTCAAGTGAGGGAACTGGCCCAAAACTAAGTTAGGACACGAAGTTTGTTTTGGGGTATAAGTATGAAAAAATACCCTAAAATGCGGGTAATTCCTTCAGTAGAGACTATCTAGGGCGCATTCGCGATGTAAAAATGAATCCATTGATATATAAATTATGGAAATTGTAGAAACAGCCAACATGAGTGACCTAAAAGGTATATATATACATTTATATATATGTAGTAAAACGAATACTGTATATATTCACTGGGATCTTTTCCGTTTGACTGCCGCCATTGAAACAAACTCCAGCCTTCTTTAGTTAGCTTTATAAGGATAACTAACAAAAATATCATGACCTAACCTAACCAATCGTCAAGGTCATACAGTTGACCTAACGATTGGTTAGGTTGTCGTGATATTTTCGTTAGTTAGCCTTATAAGGCTAAGTAAAGAAGGCTGGGGGCACTCACCTCTTATGTTTCAATGGCAGCAGTCAAACGGAAAAGATCCATTCACTGTATATATTATATATACCGTAAAACTAAACACTACTAACCTAACCTACCTAACCTTGCGTTTCCCCTTCTCCATTTCTTATCACGCACCACCTATGGCAACGAAATGCTTTTCTGTTTTTATCGAACACACACTTATTACCACAAACACTATCTTCCTTGTTTTGCTTAGGGCAAATAAATTCTTTTAGCAATACACCGTGTTCTACATAAAAATTAAATGCAGCCTCTTCATCACCAAAAAATTTGCATGAAGTTAAACACACTGAATAATTACAACCATCGCAAACCGACGCCATCATGACACTAAAATCTTATGAGTTCAGGTCAAACCACCCAATTTTGTTAGCGGTACCTTCCTAACCTTTGTGGGATCAGCCATTTTATCACTCCCAAAAACATGATCCGCGATTTTATCGCTCAAAAAAAAATTTATTAACATTAATTTTATAGCTTTAATCGGCATTTGCCTTCATATTGTACTTAATAAAAGTTGTTTAAAAAAATGTAAAGAGTCTTATGGTAAACTTTATTTTCAGTTTCCAGAGACCGGACTGATAGTAAAAAATTACCGTTTTTATTTGCACCGTGCCAGAGCGTCTCTGGAAAATTGGTGCCTGCATACCCAACCCATGGAAAGGCGAATCCCTTAGTCCTATGCTAAAGGCCAAAGGTCTTGACGCAAAAGAGATATCTTGTTTCTTGGGAGTAATTTTATATAAAAAGGATGCCCTCACTGGGTCTGAGAGCTCCGAATCTACAGGGGCCAGAGGCGCAGGAGGAGGAGGGCGGCTAGGCCCAACATTATCCAGTCCCTGGAGACCAGATTGGGGAGAAACGTCCCCTCCAACCACACCAGCCTCACAAGGCCCATCCACCTCTCTACTCCGAACCTTTGGTGGGGGCGAACGCAAAGAAGGAGAATGAGCCCGAAGAACTGATGGAGCAAGAGAGACATCCTCCTCTGAATCAGACTCATGCAACCTCTTACCTCGCAACCTCTCGAGGTCCGAACTGGCATCCATATCGTAACCAGGCGAATCCCCCGTACTCAGGCTAGGCAAAAGCCCGAGCTGAGCCGAGGACCCCTAACACAATGGACCTATCCTATTCAGAGACTAGGTTACAATTAAAAAAGTGATAAAGTCTAAATCGTAATTATCAATCGATAGAAGTTTTAAGTACGAATCTCAGTATATGAGCCTAGGCCTAATTGGCCAAGCCTTAGCCAGGCTAAGCCTGGCCCTTTGTTGTGACACTTAGAGTCTGCACTTAATGTAAGAATAGTGGATTATTAAGTTTGATGGTTACACTATCATGGTATAAAATGTATAACCAGGCTGAAACTAACTTGTTTCAGTAATCTAATTTAAACTCTTTGATTTCAAGCAATTCTAGGTACGTCCTATAACTTCGAAGGTTAACCGAAAAGTCAATTAATGTGATATGCGTTGAAGTTAGGGCGTGTAGTATTAGTTTTAATTTTGTTGTTGTTTATTGCAAATAAAATCTCATGGTGATCGGACGTGTTGGCTGTGCTCTAGCGAATTGACTTTTGCGCTTCTTTATTATTATTACCTTTCCTGCGCGTTGGTAACAAGTGAGGTGTTGAAAAAAAAATTTTTCCAGGGCTGCAGTTGAGATTGATCCTGCATTTTGGAATTGTTTTTTGACTGGTATAAGATCACTCTGGTGTTACCTGTACTTGTTTGTACGGGCCTAGCTTAGCTTATTCTGATAGCCTAGCCTAACCACAAGGTAAGACTCCCACTTCACCTAACCTGAGTAACTATTTTGATATAACTTCATAGTATCAAAGTTGGTGAGTCAACAAAATTTTTAAGCCTACGACCTAACTTAGGAACATAGCCTACCCTACAAAAATGGGTTTTGACAGTGACTGTAGAGTTTGTAAAAAGGAAGTTAAGAGTAAAGATAGAGCTATTGCATATGATAGCTGTGATGACTGGTATCACGTAAGCTGCAAAGGCCTTACAAATGATATATATAAAGGTATAAATGCTGCTTCTAAGCTTAATGTCAACTTGATGTGGTTTTGTGACAAGTGTAGTACTGTAATAAAAAATTTTAAGTCCAGAGGGTCTATTAGTGAGGGAGAGGCCAGACCAACTTATAGAGATACTGCAGTTGAGCCTAAATTTAGTGAAGTAGCAGTTCAAGTAAACTTAAATGTCCCTATACCTCATAGTGAGCCCAGGCCTAGATATCCTCAGATAACCACTAACATCAGTGATGCAGCGATATTTAGAATCTTACAATTTATTATCTCCAAATCAATATGGTTTCCGTAATAATAGAACAACGGAAATGGCTATTTTAAATCTTATGGAAAATGTAAATATAGCTAAGGAGAACAAAGAAATAATGATGTCAATATTTATGGATTTGAGTAAGGCGTTTGATGTAATAGACCATAATATTCTACTTAATAAATTGTATTGTTACGGCTTTAGAGGGGCAATCAGTAATTGGTTTAAAAGTTATTTGTCCGATAGATATAATTTTGTATCAGTAAATAAGGTTTGCTCCACTAAAGCGCTTGTCAAACATGGTGTGCCACAGGCCTCAGTGCTGGGTCCACTGTTATTTTTATTATATATAGATGACCTTCCACGTTCATCTGATATACTGAACTTCATAATGTTTGCAGATGATACAACTCTCTCCTTTTCTTGCAAAGATGTTAATACAGCTAAGAATATATTTCATTCAGAATTCATCAGTGTAATGAAATGGTTGACCACCAATAAACTCTTCCTAAATACCAGTAAAACAAATTTCATGATTTTTACTAATAAAAGAAATGTATATCTTGATGAACTCAATGTTAATGAAATCACCATAAAGGAGTGTACTGTAACAAAATTTCTTGGTGTAATGCTAGATAAGAATTTCCAATGGAGTGATCATGTAAATTATATCGCGAAAAAGATTTCAAGGAGCGTTGCTATAATGTTTAAACTTAGAAATGTAGTCCCTAAACAAGTTTTATTGACTCTTTATCATACTCTTGTTCTTCCTTATATAACATACTGCACCCTTGTTTGGGGAAACTCCGCTAACAACGCATTAAATGGTATCTTTGTCCTCCAAAAATGAACAATAAGGTTATTATCTGATGCTGATTTCCTTGATCACTCTAGTGCATTATTTAAAGAGCTAAACCTACTAAAGCTCAATGATATAACCAAACTGGCACATTTTATTTTTATTTACAAGTGTAAGAGCAAAATCATTAATTTGCAATGGGTAAATAGATATTTTGTAACTCATCAAGAAATCCACCCGTATCAGACCAGAAATAGATCAAAGATTGTTATACCTCAATTTAGATTGTCTTCATCTCAAAAACTACCCATTTTCATTGGATTGAAACTATGGAATGACTTGCATGCCGATATAAAAAATATTGCGAATGTAAATTTGTTTAAAACCAAGTTAAAATCCCGTTTAATAATGGGATACTAACAAAACTCTTGGATTAATATCCACTAATAATGTTTAATATTGTTCATTAATATTGTTTAATATTGAAATACAGGCTTTAACTATTAATAATACTTATTTACTTATTTATTTATTTTATTATTATTAATTTATAACGGCTAGCTGCTTATTTTTAATAAGAGCCCAGTAAAGCCTAAAGCTTAAGGGCCAAATTAAAAAAATAAATAGTCGAGCTTCACAATTATTTATGTCATTGTAAAAATTGTAAATTGTAAAAAGACTACTGTATTTATTTTATTATTAATAAAGGTTATTCTATTCTATTCTATTCTAAATTACAAGCAAAATATTCCAAGGGTTCTTTGTCATTTTTCTATGTAAATGCAAGAAGTATCCGAGATAAAATAAATTAATTCAAGGCATACATAGGTATTGAAAATCCTGATGTTATGATTGTCACTGAAACTTGGACAAAATTCAGTACGATACCAAATAGTTCATTTAGTGAAAGAGATAATACCATTACTTATGAAATTGATGGCTATGAACTTTTTTATTATGAACGTAAATATTCAGAGGGTGGTGGAGTATTTATTTATGCCAAGACAAATCTGAATCCAGTTGAAGTTAACTCTGTTAAAGAGGAAATAGTTGAATCTGTATGGATAGATATTGGGCATAAAAATGCCAGGAAAATCAGGATAGGGGGTATTTATAGACCACCTGAGGGATGTTCAGTTGGAGGAATCCCCAAAAGTAGAGAAGAAAATAAGTATGTAGAAAATCAACTTATTGATGAAATAAATAAAGCAATGACAAGTAATATTATTATTGTTGGAGATTTCAATTATAGGCATATAGACTGGGAAATATTACAAACACCAGAAAGTAATGAGAGATTCTTAGACTGTATAATTGAGAATGGTTTAACCCAGTTAGTAAAGGAGCCAACCAGGGCCGATGCCATTCTAGATTTAATTCTAACAAATAATCCAGATACCTTCCAGGATATCTCGGTTTCAGAAACACTAGGTTCAGGTGATCATTGTATCCTTCAGTTTAATATTGTTTGTAATTCAAGACCTAGTGAAAATAAAGTAGAAGTTCCAGATTTTAAAAGAGGAAATATAAATGGACTAGTAAATGATCTGTGTCTAATAAATTGGACAGATATTCTACAGCCTGAACAGACAGTAACTAGTATGTGGGAAAAATTTAAAAGTATAATAATGAACATACAAAGGAAGCATATCCCACAGTGTAAAATCAGAACTGGAAAAAATAAAAAACAACCTTGGATAAACTGCAATGTAAAAAGAGCAATCAGAGAAAAAACAAAAGCATTTCATAAATTCAAAAGAACTAAAAATGGCACAGACTCCGAAATATATAAAAGTAAAAGAAGCATTTGCAAGAAAGTAATCAGAGATAGCAAACGTGACCTGGAAAAAAGCCTAGCCAAGAATTCAAAAAACAATCCTAAGAAGTTTTTCAGTCACTTCAATTTGAAAAGTAGAGTGAAAAAGAAAATTGGCCCCCTCCATATAGATGATAAAACTATAGATGATGATCTTGAAATAACTGAAGAACTAAACAAATACTTCTCATCAGTATTCACAAATGAAAATTTAAATAATATTCCTGATCTTATACTACCAGGACAAGATAGAGAAATAAATGAATTAAGGGTAACAAAACTAGATATCTTAAAAGCAATAGATAAATTAAAAATGGAAAAATCTCTAGGGCCAGATGAAATGCATCCAATAGTCATAAAAGCTGCCAAAAAGAATATAGCACAGGCACTACAAATTATTTTTAATAAATCATTGATATGTACTGAAATTCCAGAGGATTAGAAGAAAGCAAATGTGGCTCCAATCTTTAAAAAAGGAAATAGAAACTTGGTAAAAAACTACAGACCCATCAGCCTCACCTCCATTATTTGCAAATTACTCAAAAGTATCATTAGAGGTAAAGTTACTGAGTTCCTTGAAGAGTGCAACCTTATAAATGATAGCCAGCATGGCTTTCGAAGTGGAAGGTCCTGTCTAACCAACTTGATTGAATTTTATGATGGAGTCCTATTGCATTTGGACAATAAAGAGCCAGTAGATATAGTATACTTAGATTTTGCAAAGGCATTTGATACTGTTCCTCATGCAAGATTGTTGGTAAAAGTTAGAACCCATGGTATAAGAGGTCATATAGCTGATTGGATAGAAGAATGGCTGAGAAATAGAAACAGAGAGTTCATCTAAATGGAAATAAGTCTACTTGGAGACTCGTATTGAGCGGAGTCCCACAGGGGTCTGTGCTGGGACCTCTGCTTTTTGTTGTCTATATAAATGATCTAGAGAAGGGCCTATCATGTAAAACCTCAAAATTTGCTGATGATACAAAATTAGGCCATAATGTTAAGTCAGTAGCAGAGCAATGACAATACAAAAAGACTTAGACAGAGTAACAGCTTGGGCAGATAAGTGAGAGATGAAATTTAATGTTGATAAGTGCAAGGTTATGCATATTGGGCCAAAAAATCCAGAATTTGAATACAATATGAATGGAATTTGGATTAAAAATGATGATAAAGAGAAAGACTTGGGTGTCACTGTGACAAATGAACTCAAACCCTCATATCACTATATGGTAATCAGAAATAAAGCAAATGCTATTTGATTGGTGACGTCATAAGAACATGATATATATGAGCTAGCCTTTTTAAGTTCTTAGGCCTTTTAAGTTGCTAGTCTACTTCTGTTAGTTTTTGATAGATGTTTGTGGCGATGACATGTGAATGGTGCTAATATTATTTTGAGGATTTAATATACGAAGTGCATTCTAATGACTTCCGAGTAATAGAAATATTGAATATGTTATTACATTATCATTTGTATAATTTAGGTCTTGGGGGTACGGGGGCAGAGCCCCCGTAAAGATCACGCATCACAAATTGATCAGTATAGGGTTTTATATTTTTTATTTTTGAATTTCCGACGCTAAAATGTCGTTCAATCGATCAATTTGTGATGCGTGATCTTTACGGGGGCTCTGCCCCCATACCCCCGAGACCTAAATTATACAAATGATAATGTACGTAATAACATATTCATATTAGGTAAAGTTAGGTTAGGTTAATTAATACCAAAATACATTTTCCTAGTAATATTTGAGGTGTTTTGCTTAGATTTTGACCTCCGTTTCCCTTGAAAATGGGCCAAACTTCAAAGTACTATAGCTTTGTTGGATCTCATTTCCGACGGAAATGGAGGTCATATTTGAACAAATCACATCAAATACTACTAGAAAAATGTATTTTGGTGTGTAAAATGACTGAGTTACTTAAAACATAATAACCTAATTAAGTTTTGGAACAGTCTGACAGAAGAAGTGGTGACTTCAGATACGCTTGATTCTTTCAAAAGAAGGTTGGATAATTTGATGTCTGCAAGGGACATCTGGTGATGGTGTTTAAGCCCATTTTTATTGCATGAATGGTACTAGTTTATTTCATATATATTATGTGCATTTGGGTGATAGATCCCACAGCTCAACACAGGTGTTGTGGGATATAGGGAGGCAACATCTTGGGTTAGGGGATACTCTCTGTCCTTACATACCCTATTTAAAGAGATTCCTCTGCCGAGCGGTGCCCCCCATAGTACTGTGAGGTATTGAAAAACTCATGATCTTCACTTGCCCCACAAACACCTTTAAATGGGAGACCCAAAATGGGTGCACACACATTTCTACATTACTGTACAGTAGGGTGGATCGATTTTACATTCTTTTCGATTTCCATATTCTAATAGAGACAAAAACTTGCGCATGCATGAGAAAATAGCCTCTGCAACATCTTAGCTTAATAGGTAATCATCTTCTGCCCCCGGCAGAGCGATGAAAATCATATTTTAGTAGTCAAAAACGTATTTTTAAACCCTAGCCTAGAGTCATAAAATTTTGCGTGTGTGTTATTTCATGCCTAAGCAACGATATAAATGCTATGGGAAATATATAAATGCATTATTTAAGACAAAGAGCCGATCTGAAAATATGTATATTATACATATTTTCAGATCGCCTCTTTGCCTTAAATAATGCATTTATATATTTCCCATAGCATTTATATCGTTGCTTAGGCATGAAATAACACACACGCAAAATTTTATGACTCTAGACTAGGGTTTAAAAATACGTTTTTGACTACTAAAATATGATTTTCATCGCTCTGCCGGGGGCAGAAGATGATTACCTATTAAGCTAAGATGTTGCAGAGGCTATTTTCTCATGCATGCGCAAGTTTTTGTCTCTATTAGAATATGGAAATCGAAAAAAATGTAAAATCGATCCACCCTACTGTACAGTCTTTACACCCACACCGACACTTTTCCTCTTAAGTATATATATTGTAATGTAGGCCCTATATGGATGTAAATTGTGATTGGTCCGCATTTGATATGGACCGTGACTTATTTTTGGTTGGCATGGTACTGGTATTGATGGGTACCATAATGAAATTGACTGGATCTTTGGATCTGATATATTTGCATGTCAGTTATAAATAGATATAGTAACATATTTGTGGATAGTAGCCTATTATGACTTTGATCCTCTGGATCCAGAGATTCTATCTTTCGTTTTAAATTGATAATTAATTAGTTTTAAATTGATACTTAATTAGTTTTGTAAAAATTGGTTATTGCCAATGTACAGGCAGTTTTTACATAGTGGAGCCACCTCGATGGGCCGAAGTGGCCCCTAGTGTACCCACTATAAAAATTTCTTATGTTCTATGTTCTTATGTTCTTATGTAGACCTCCCGTTCAACCTCTCGATACAGATACTTGATTTTACTCACTTCTTGGTAACTTTATTGACAATCGGAATAGTATAATTGTCGGAGACTTTAACTGCCCTAATGTTAATTACAAGAATTTTGCTGGTAATGAGGAGGGTTTGAGATTGATTGAGTTTATGAAAGATAACTTTTTACGACAGATGGTTACCGAACCAACGCGCGGTGACAATATTTTAGATTTGGTGATGACGAACGGCGAGAATATAGTCGAAGGTTTAGAAGTAGGCGAGAGTTTAGGATGTAGTGATCATCAAATTCTTAGGTTTAAGTTATCGATAGAAAAACTAAGGATAGTAACATAATAGAAGTCCCTGATTTTCGTAGGGCTAATTTTGATAGTTTTGCGGATAGGATGAGAGTAGTGGACTGGGATAACTTATTTATGGGTAATGACACAAATTTCCATTGGGTGGCGTTTAAAGAAAGTTTTAGGAATATTGAAAGGGAGTTTATTCCTCGTAGGCCCAAGCGCGCAAGAAATCATGGTAGGCCCAAGTGGTGGACTAGGGAAATAGGCGAGTTCATAAACGAGCATAACAGAGCGTATGGACCTTTTCCAGTTTGTGTACCGTTTTTCATATAATTTATTTTTGAGAATATTTTTGTTAAAACTAACGAAAATATCACGACTTAACCTAACCAATTATCAAGAGCGTACAGTTGATCTATTAGTAAATAGTAAATACTATTCCAGAAACAAACAATGTTATAATTAATAATAGATCAATTGTACGCCCTTGATAATTGGTTAGGTTAAGTCGTGATATTTTCGTTAGTTTTAACAAAAATATTCTCAAAAATAAATTACATGAAAAACGGTACACAAACTGGAAAAGGTTCGAGCGTATAGAATTAATAAGCGCAATGGCACGGCAGCTAACTTTAATAGCTATATCGAGCTTAGACGTCAGGTTAAAAGATCAGTTAGGAATGCTAAGCATAATTTAGAGATACTTACAGCTGCGGATAGTAAACATAATCCAAAAACGTTTTTTGAATACGTTAATAATCGTAAGCCGATAAAAGATAACATAGGCCCTCTAGTGGATGCTAATGGCGCTTTGGCTTCTGACGCTCAGGCGATGGCGGGTATTTTCAATAACTTTTTTGCGACAGTTTTTACCGTAGAAGACGTAAATAATGTCCCCGACGTGGACGATATCGTTCCATTTAGTAGCGAGACTATTTTGGATGAAATAACTGTTTACGAGGGTGAGATTGCATTATATCGATAGGCTAAATGTTAGCAAGGCTCCAGGCCCGAACGCTTTTTATCCCAGGCATTTGAAAGATTTGAAAGACGTTATCGTAGGCCCCTTAACGAAGATTTTTAATCAGTCACTCGAAACGGCGATTATTCCTGAAGACTTCAAATTAGCTAACGTCACGCCTACTTCTAAAAAAGGCGACCGCGCAGTAGCTAGCAATTATAGGCCCATTAGCTTAACGTCAATTGTTGGTAAACTTTTGGAATCCGTAGTTAGGGATCGTATCATCGATCACTTAGAAAGTCGAGATTTGATTAATTTAGTAGTCAGCATGGGTTTCGACGCCATAGTTCTTGTTTAACTAATTTGTTAGAATTTTATAACGAAATAGTGCGCGAATACGATAGGCATAGAGCGGCTGACGTTATTTATTTAGATTTTAAAAAGGCGTTCGATACAGTTCCGGATAGAAGATTAATTGCGAAGGTCAAAGCGCACGGTATACGCGGTCAGGTAGCTAACTGGTGAGAAGAATGGCTTCGTGCTAGGAGGCAGAGGGTCGTAGTTAATGGTAGTGAATCGGGGTGGTTAGATGTAGGTAGCGGTGTCCCACACGGTTCAGTGTTAGGCCCATTGCTATTCGTAATTTACAGTAACGACAGAGATGTAGGATTGACTAGTAGCGTGTCAAAATTCGCGGACGATACTAAAATAGGCGGTAAGGTTGTTAACGAGGACGATAGAAATAGGCTCCAAGACGATGTAAATAGGATTATGGAGTGGACGGATAAGTGGCAGATGCAATTTAACGTAGACAAATGTAAAGTTTTGCATATAGGTTCTCGTAACAATAATTACACGTACACGATGGATGATAGGGAGTTGGCGAGCGTTGACGAGGAAGTAGATTTAGGCTTACGCATATCTAAAAATTTAAAGGTTAGGAACCAGTGCCTGGAGTCTTGCGCAAAAGCTAATAGGATGTTAAGCTTCATAGCGCGTAATTTCGAATTTAAATCGAAGGATATTATATTGCCCCTTTACAAGTCCCTAGTCAGGCCTAATTTAGAATATGCCGTTCAGTTTTGGTGCCCGTACTTGCGTGAGGATATTGATAGGCAGAGATGGGCACGATCTTGATCTGATCTTGATCTTGAAGATCACTTTTATTATGGTGATCTTGATCTTGATCTAAGATCACTTTATTTCTTGTGATCTTGATCTTGAAGATCACTTTAGACTTCAAGATCACTTTTAATTTCAGATTCTTAAATATGCCGCTATGCGAATGTCATTTGTTTTTTGTCCAAGCGACATCTGGTGGCAACTTTGTTCAACACCGACTGTTTATGTTTTCTGTTAGTTGGGTGACTTGCGTCATGCGTGGGCTCATGGAAGGTGTAGTTGCTGTGGAATTTAGGCTCGTAAAAAGTGTAATTTACTGTGCAATTATGTTAAAAGTGTTCTATTAATATATTATTATATATAGGCATAAAATATAGCCTATAGGTCCGTATTCATAATAAATTAATTCTAAACATATTTTATTTACAGATTGAATTTTTTAATAATGAGTGCAATTTTACAACTTCAACAGGCTCCCAAGGGAACCAAATATTCTAGGTTGTCACCAGAACAGTATTCAATATATTTAGATAACAATGTTGGTAATAAGGATCAATCTGTGCTATTGAGAGCATGGAGAGGAGTCAGTGAAACTATCATCCCATATTCGATGTGCCTCCCACACATTGAACTTGGTAGCAACAACTGATGCAGATAAAGGACTGAATTCACCTGGACTAAAGAAGATAAAGCATTCTGCAATGGGAAAATGTTCGGCGCTGTGGAATGCTGCTGGTAAACCCAAGTCAGCAGAAAAAATACAGGAAATAACTGGCGTCCAATTTAGGTACCCATGCGTCACCCGATGGAACTCAATGTACGACTCATTAAGCCAAATATATAAACATAAGAACGACGTGAATGTAGCTCTTGAAGAACTGAATCTAAAACCAATTGTTCTAAAACCAATTGCAGCAGCCCTCAACAAATTACAGGCAGAGAAAGAATGCTACTACGGTTGTCTTCTTCCAACAGTCCTAGTGACTCAAGATGCCCTCGCAAGATTGGAGCCTATCCAACCAAACGACCTGCGCTTGAGACACTGCATGCCATTACTGGCAGCAGTCGTCTCTGGCTTCAATGCCAGATTTGGTCATTTTTTGTCGTTGAGCCCCGAGGTAACTGATGCCGTTTTGGCCTCAGTATCTCATCCGTATTTCAAACTTAGATGGATATCATTGTTGCAAGGGCCTAATTTCGGCGATCATGAAGCAATCAAGTCTCAAGTAAAAGACAAGCTGCAAATGGCTGTAAGAAATTGTAATTCTGACAGCAGTGGTAATAGTTCGGTGAACTCAGACTCATCATCTGAAGACGATTTCTTCAGAACTATGGACGGCTCATTCTCTGCTCCTAACAACAAGGAAGACTTGGAAGTCCTCAATTATTTGCAGGACACCAGTAAGGCACTCGACTCTTTAGATAGGTATCCTGCTATAAAGAAGATCTTCAAGAGGTATAACACCACGCTACCTTCCTCTGCACCAGTGGAACGGTTGTTTTCGTTTGCTGGCATGGTTCATAGCCCCAAACGAAGTCGTCTCTCGGATGGTAACTTTGAACAATTGGTTTTGCTGAAAGCAAATGTTTACAGCGGTTGAACATTAAATTAACACTCTTAACTTGCGGTTTTTACCCTTATATTGTCAATAATTGCGTACTGCAGTAAAACTGTAAAATTAAATTCTATGTAAAAAATGTTTACTTATATATGCTGACCATTCATTGATATGGGTTATGGACCTGGTGAAATGAGAATTGAGAAAAATAGAACTAAAAACTATATGTAGGTCATTTAATAGTTTTTTCTTTGCTGATAAGTTATGATAATACTAAGTTTTAAGTTTACCACCTGAAAACTGAAAGGGGAATCGTCAATCCCCGTGGTTTAGATCAGGTGACATGGGTAGGATGCGATGCTTGTATTGCCTCAGCCCTCAGGGGAGTATTAGGAGTGATACTTTTCAGGAGTGATTAACAAAATAATTTGTTTTTGTTTACTCTACAAGAGTACAACTTTTTTCAATTCATATAAAAGTGATCTTAAAAGTGATCTTGAAAAGTGATCTTCAAGATCACGATCTTGATCTGGATCTTCAAGATCACATTTTTCTGGTGATCTGATCTTGATCTTCAAGATCACATTTTTCTGGTGATCTGATCTTGATCTTCAAGATCACCAAAGTTGGTGATCTTGCCCATCTCTGTTGATAGGTTAGAAATGGTTCAGCGTCGTGCCACGAAACTAATTCCGTCATTGCGCAACAAGCCTTATGAAGATAGGATTAAAGAGTTAGACCTGTATTCACTCGAAACTAGGAGATTAAGGGGGGAGCTTATTGAAGTTTTCAAAATCGTTAATAACATCGATAACGTAAATTTTGACAAATTGTTCACTTTCGATAATAGTAATACTCATAATAACGGATTTAAGTTGCGTGGCAGACGTTTCATTAATAATATCGCTAAAAACTTCTTTACGTTTAAAGTAATTGATAAATAGAATAATCTTCCCGCGCCCGTCTGCATGGTTTGTAAGCGTTCTTATTTTACTTCTTTTCATCTTTCACCCCTCTCCTATTCTCTCCGACTATTTTCCTGACTTGTCGGCAGTGGCCGGCGGATGACGATGGTGAGTCTTTTTTCTCTTTTTCTGAATGAATGTTAACCCACGAGTGATAGGTGTTCCTCCTTACTTAACCCCTTATTCTCTTCTCTTCTCTTCTCTTAACCCCCTACTCTTTCCTTTCTCTCGGGCTAACCTTAGAGTGGATCTTAGGGTCTTTGTTAGCCTTAGCTTCTGTAGATCTGTAGATAACCAAGGATCGGAGAGTAAAGGCTTTTAGTGCTGCGCTCTGGGTCTGTGCACATAATTTTGTGCCAAAAATTATATGGTTAGACAGTGGCACATACAAACTACTCTACTCTAAAGGGTTTTATGACCTACTTTCGCCATAGACCACACTATTCAACAAGGGGCTGATGGCCTACCTTGGCCATAGCCCAAACTATTCAACAAGGGGCTGATGGCCTACCTTGGCCATAGCCCAAACTATTCAACAAGGGGCTGATGGCCTACCTTGGCCATAGACCAAACTATTCAACAAGGGGCTGATGGCCTACCTTGGCCATAGGCCAAACTATTCAACAATGGGCTGATGGCCTACCTTGGCCATAGGCCAAACTATTCAACAAGGGGATGATGGCCTACCTTGGCCATAGACCAAACTATTCAACAAGGGGCTGATGGCCTACCTTGGCCATAGCCCAAACTATTCAACAAGGCTCTCATGGCCTATCTTGGCCATAGCCCAAACTATTACAAGGGTCTTGTGGCCTCCCTTGGCTAGAGACCAAACTATTACAAGGGTCTTGTGGCCTTCCTTGGCTAGAGACCAAACTATTACAAGGGTCTTATGGCCTCCCTTGGCCATGGACCAAACAACAAGCGTCTTATGGCCTCCCTTGGTCAGAGACCAAACAACAAGCGTCTTATGGCCTCCCTTGGTCAGAGACCAAGCAACAACGGTCTTATGACCTCCCTTGGCCAGAGACCAAACAACACAAAACCAGTACAGGATTCAAAGCTCCAAGCCCTCCAGATCTACCTGTGGAGGAGTAACATTTACTCTACTAAATCTACGGGTATTGACTAGTTTGAAGTGGTAGGAGGTTTGAATACAGTACAAACTCTTTTAACCAAACAACACAACATGAAAGTACAGTACATTTCAATTAACTCACCAACGTAAAAGTCACTTTAACCCTTTAAGGACTAAAGGTACAAATTGCTAACGTTTCAAATACACGCATTCATAATTTAACCCTACAAAAAACTCAGGGCTTAAAAGGTTAAAACATAAATCGTTAACATAAATCGTTAACAAAACAAAACATGACAAAACTCCAAAACAACATTAGTAAAGCAGCATTTAAAAACTGGTGACTTATAAAACTTACAAAAATAATGAGCAAAGTTAAAATGCTTAATAACTTTACTTTAATTCTATAAATTTCCTATACCTATGGGGAGTCATACTGATTGACATAACTTTAACTAAACTTGAGAAGTTGATCTCTTCAACTTTTATATTTAAATAGGTCTTGCGTAACGTCTCTCTCTCTCTCTAAATTCCTACTTCATTCTTTTTAACTCATTTCACATGGTTTAAAACACACTGTTTGTCAAAAAATTTAATCTATAACAAACAAATTTTTCTATGGCCCCCCTCCGGTATATGGAAAAACTATACATGCTTACAATATGGTTTTATGTGGTACCTTTACTTCTTAATTAAATATAAATTATTAATTGAATTAAATATCTACAAAATTGCCTCGGGATTGGCGACATAGCCTATTGGGAGTGAAAATAATTGCCATCCATTCATAGAACCCCATATGTAGGCATTGGGCATGCATGACAACAACAAAACCAAATTTATTATTTCGTATTCAAAATTCTCCATTGCTGACTCGTGAAAATTATTTCGAGAGAAGAATCAACACTCTTTGCAAAATCAGCAAATAATAAAAGACGACGATCTATATATTATATTAGCGGCTCGCTCGAAGCTTGCTTATGTTAAGCCCTGCTTTTAAGCAAGGAAGGTGTACTTTATCTTCCTGTAAGATATGAGTGAATACATCATAATATAGAACTAATAGCACATAAGGATAGCCTATTCCTTCAGGTATTTAAGTGTAGTGAATGCCAATATTAAATGAACCAAGTAAACTCGTTGTGCAACTCCATCCATCGTACCACGGCCCTACATCGAAACAGAAGCGAGGCCCAACGAAATAATAAGGTAAGGTGATTTCTTTCTTTACCATTAGGCAGCGCTAAAATACCGAAGGCGAATAAATTTAACATTAACCACTAAAAACAATACATAAAGAGGTCCTTTGAAGATCTACACATACATAACTCTCAAACGAAAAGACGTAGGGCTTTTGTCGTTAACTCTCCACTGAAATCTGCTGGAAATTTCCAACGGATGAGAGTAACAGGCAATCAACCCATAGCATGATAGCCCTATAGTTTTTCATAGATCCTTGACATACAGCTATTACATTATTGTGGGCGTCCCTTTTAAAAATAAAGGCAGTAAAATTATTCATTATACACATGTTGCCTACAGTCGTACAGTAGAAAGACTCTAAACTAGGTCCGCGCACTTACCTTCGGGTGGGTATATTTCTGCCCTCGGATACTCAAGAACATAAGAAATTTTTATAGTGGGCACACTAGGGACCACTTCGGCCCATCGAGGTGGCTCCACTATGTAAAAACTGCCTGTACATTGGCAACAACCAGTTTTTACAAAACTAATTAATTATCAATTTAAAACTAAAGATAGAATCTCTGGATCCAGAGGATCAAAGTCAGAATAGGCTACTCTCCACAAATATGTTACACTCTATATCTATTTATAACTGACATGCAAATATATCAGATCCAAAGAATCCACTCAATTTCATTACGGTACCCATCAATACTAGTACCTTGCCAACCAAAAATAAGTCACGGTCCATATCAATTGCGGACAAAGTCACAATTTACAACCATATACATTTCCATATATACACTTAGGAGGAAAGTGTAGGTGTGGCTGTAAAGACTGTACAGTAATGTAGAAATGTGTGTGCACCCATTTTGGGTCTCCCATTTAAAGGTGTTTGTGGGGCAAGTGAAGATCATGAGTTTTTCAATACTTCACAGTACTATGGGGGGCACCGCTCAGCAGAGGAATCTCTTTAAATAGGGTGTGTAAGGACAGAGAGTATCCCCTTACCCAAGATGCTGCCTCCCTATATCCCACACCACCTGTGTTGAGCTGTGGGATCTATCACCCAAATGCACATAATATATATGAAATAAACAAGTACCATTCATGCAATAAAAATGGACCTAAACACCATCACCAGATGTCCCTTGCAGACATCAAACTATCCAACCTTCTTTTGAAAGAATCAAGTGTATCTGAAGTCACCACTTCTTCTGTCAGACTGTTCCAAAACTTAATTACTCTGTTTGTAAAACTGTTTTCTTAAATTTGTTCTACATCTTGGCTTAAATAATTTCATACTATGACCTCTAGTCTGGTTATTGTGATCTTTAATGAAAAGAGACTCAAAATCTATCTTATCCAACCTTTTTATCATTTTATACACCTCTATCATATCACCCCTTAACCTCTTCCTTTTTAATGAGAACATGCTTAGATACGCCAGTCTTTCCTTATATGTCAATTGTCTTAGAGATGGGATCATTCTTGCTGCTGCTCGTTTCTGTACTTTTTCCAGTTTTTCAATATCTTCTATCAAATAGGGACTATTAAATTGAATGCAGTATTCGAGGAGGGGTCTCACATATGAAATGTATAGATGCTTTATAATACTTGGTGATTTGTATTCAATGTGTCTCTGCATGAGTATTGAAAAATTTATTATTTAGCTTGAGAGAGATTATTTTTTTAGTGTAGTATTAAGGTTAAGTTTACTTTAAATAGACTCGGTAATTATAGAAATAATAATGGCCTATTTAGACACTGTCAACACAGCTACAGACTTTTTCACTGTAGGTTGCAGTGGTTTTCAGGTTAAATTTGGTCAGCAGCCAGATTACTAACTATGGTGAAGCTAAATTCATCAAAATTAATTTAGACTTACCAAAAATGAAGTTGCCAGTTGAACGTTACCCTTTCAGTTTCTAACTGATTCATAAGTTTCATTTAGTTTCCAGGTTTTTAATTTCGTTGTTGTTTTAGGTTATTGTTTAACACACTGCTAGGTTATTTATTTGTAGGGGCTATTTCCCAGACCTAGGTTTTGCAGGTTAAGTTAGGCTAGGGCTGGATTGCCCTTAAGTTTTTGGTTTTAAAGGTTTAAGGTTTAGAAGGTTTTATTTAAGTTAAGTTAGGGCTATATTGCCTTTAGGTTTTAATAGGGGCTATAACAGCCATTTAATTATTGAGTTAGGGCCGTTGTAGCCCGGTTCGAGTTTCGTCTAGGTACCTAGTTTTTCTCTTACCTTAGTTATTTTCTTTAACTTACTTGCACCTAGTTCTGATAGGCCTCTATTTAGTTAAACATGGGTTTTGATTAATTGCAGTGGTTATTAATTAAGGATACGATTTAATTAAAGGTTGTTAGGTTTGAAGGTTGACTCAGTTTCCCGGTTTGGGTAACCACGAGCATTTTAATTTTTTTGAGAAAAAAGGGCCCGCTTCATGCGGTCAAAAATTTTCAAGACTGGACAAAGCTCCGTTTTTCTTTGTCCCAGAAACTTTTTTTTTTCCTTCTTTTGTTAATTAGGGAAACCCAACTTCACTAGTTGGTTAGAAACGAGGGTTTTTATTTTTATTTATTTTGTTTATATTTTCTTTGGAAATATATGCGGTTATTTCTAACCACTTTTTTCAACATTCCCCCCAAGGGGAAAAATTTACCCAGAATTGTATTCTTGGGAAATTTTATTTATTTTTTATTTTTTTTTTTTTGAATGAAAATGACATGCTCTTCAGAAAAGTTCCTTTTAGGTGAAATATGAAGATGAAAGCGTCTTTTCTGTAGAACGTTGGTCCTAAGTTATAGCTATTTACAATTATTTACAATTTTCTATTTGTGGTCTTCACAAAGATCCACTCTGTATTTTCCTTTGCAGTTCTTCCCGAAATCTAACTGCAGCTTGTCTTTGTGGTCGGGGTTGAGTAGCGGCAGTAGTAGTGTCAGGAGAATCTACAGTTCCTGATTTCTGTGGAAGAATTTTCCAGTTCTTCCAGGTCAATATTCGGCTTATCAGTTATTTCCAGTGGGTATAACCGATATATGTGTCTTCTGGAGAGATGACCATTGGGTGTTTTTACAGTTACATGCCTGATTATGCCATCTTCATCTGGGTGTAATGTTTCAATTACAGCAATCTTCCAGAAGTATTTGGGATTCATAGAATTTTCATCTAAGAGACATAGTTCTCCTACTTTAGGTTCTTTACTTACTGGTTGTTTGTGTTGTTGGTATTCTTTTTCCCTCAAACTACTCAAATATTCGTATCGCCATCTTTTTTTGATTTCTTGAGATTGTTTAGCTCCCTTATGAAAGTAATCCAGTATTTTCTTTCTTTCTTTGTCCTCTGTTGTTGTCATATAATCAGCATCCACCTGATCGTCTTCATTAACAGCTTCTTGGGTATCATTAGTGGTTAAAAAGTTGAATTTGGTATTGTCATACCCAAAAAGCAACTTGAAAGGAGTTAGTAGATCAGAGGAAGGATCTTCATTTGAATTAACATAAGTGAGTGGTCTTGAATTAATTGTGTTCATTATTTCAAGAACAATTGTTTTTAGTTCAGTTAACGGGATTTTTCTTCCTTTTAGGGAGGTATAGAGGGCTCTTTTGACTAAACCCACCATTCTTTCAGCTATTCCTAAGGTTCTGGGTGAATAGGCTGCTGTAAATTTCCACTGGATACCATGATCAGAGAGGTACTGAGACACAAGAACATTTTGGAACCAATGTTTAAGGTAATCTTCAGATCTTTTGAAGGTGGATTGATTGTCTGAAATCAAAACCTTTGGAAGGGAGTAGTTTAAGGACAAATGGTAGAGTTCTCTTAAAAAGGTTTTAGCAGAAAGGTCAGTGCAGATGTGAAGGCTGGTGAATCTGGTGGCGCAGCAAGTGAACAATAATAAGTAGACTTTCATGAATTGGTTATTCTCATCCTGGACAGAAATTGGACCAACATAGTCAAGGGCAGTTTTTTCAAAGGGTTTTTCATAGCTTAAACGTTCCGTTACTAAGGGTCCAGTAGTAGGCACTTCATAAGCCATGGCAAAGTATTTTTGGCAAAACAGACATTGTTTCAGAACCTTTTTAACTACTTGCCTTATTTTGGGGATCCAGAATTCCTGTCTGAGGAAATTGCATGTGGTAGCTAAGGTTGCATGACTGGCTTTTGCATGACATTCAGTTACAATTAACGTTGTTAAATGAGAATTTTCGGGCAGTAGTACAGGATACCTAGCAGAATAGTTAAGGTTAGTTGCATATTTATATCTCCCCATTGTTCTGACTAACCCTTCTTTGTCAATGAAGAGTTTTAGATTCTTTTGCAGCTTTGTTAGGTCCTCAACTTTTTCTCCTTTATTTAGTTTGTGGATTATTTCTTTTTCTTTTGAGAAATGTTGTTGCTGGACTAATTTTAGCCAGTAATTTGTGGCCTTAGTTTTGTAAGCTGTATGATTTTTCTCCAAGCAGCAATTTGTTCTTCCATTGTCAGGTTACATTTGGGGTTATATTTGTGAGTGCGGAAGTACTTTAAGTTTTCTATGAACCGTAGAACATAGGCAGTGATTCTGACCAGTTTTTTCCTGTTAGAGAATCTTTCCATATTTAACAAGGGAGTTTTTTCATTTATTTCTTTACAAGTTGTTTGACACACATTTATTGTTGTCTGTAAGGTTTCTTGGTGGGGGTTAAAAATTAAGTTGGTGGGCCATTCAATTTCATTTCTCAAAAATGTGGGACCATGTTGGTAAAAGTGAAGAAGTTTTTGAAATTTCTTGAAAGATATTGGTCTGGTGAGTAGGTCTGCTGGGTTGTCTTCTCCTGCTACATGTCTGAATTCCAGGTGATGGTTTAAGTTTCTTGTTGCTTCCTGAATGTCTTTCACTCTGTTTTTTACAAAGATTGATTTCATTTTTAGAGATTTTTGAGCAGTCCAATTTAAAGCCACTTGTGAGTCTGTCCAAATTATTGTTTTGAAGAACTTTTGGTTTTCTGAGTTTTCTTCTAGGTAGGTTTCTTTAAGGTATTCTAGGACTTTGGTTCCTAGGCAGATTGCCATTAATTCCAAGTTACAAATGGTCCAATTTTTTGATTTGGGATTGACTCTTGATTTAGCGTAAATTAGTTCGGATTTTCCATTTCCAACTAGATAGCAACTTACTGCATAACCTTCTTGGCTGGCATCACAAAAGATGTGGAGTTGAAGATTTTCCATGAGAGGTTTGGGATTTTCAAAAGCTTGTCTAGGAAAATTCAGAAATTCCACTTTGTTTATTTCTTTACAAAGTTTTTTCCATTCACGCAGCATTTCCGTTCTAGATATTCATCCCAATTTTTTTTGGTAGCTGTTACTTTCTGCATGAAGAGTTTTAATTTAAACACTAAGGGTGCAACAAATCCAATTGGATCAAACAATGATTGCACAGAACTTAGTATTTCTCTTTTAGTTTTGGCTTCTGAGTTCAAGTTTACCGTTTTTAGATGGAGTGTATCAGCACTTGTGTTCCAACCATATCCTAATAGTTTTACATTTTCTTTATCTTCGGAGGAGGCTATGTCATGTTTTTCAAATAGTCCTTGAAGTTCTGAGTGATTAGAGGCCCATTCATATAGCTTCAAATTATATTCAATTAAAGTGTTTACACTATAATTGTAAAGGTCTTTGAGTTCTGAGAGATTGTTGGCATTAATTAAAGCATTGTCCATGTAAAAGCGGTTAGCTAGGTAGTCTGCCACTTGGTTTTGTTGTTCATTAAAATGTGTTGTAGAGATTGTTGTAGTAAAAATGGACTGCTTTTGTTGCCAAAGGTAACTCTTCTATATTTATAGCAGATCAGGTTGTTGTCATTTGGAGCCAATTGGGTATTCTTTACCCACAGAATTTTGTGGGCATTGCAGTCAAATTCTGTTTGATATTTAAGTTGTAAATATGCTTTTTGAATGTCCCCAATCATCAAATATTTACCATGCCTTAATTTAATGCACAATTTTGCTAAGTGAGGTAGGAGTGAAGGGCAGTCCTCAGTAGCATCATTTACGGTTATTTCTTCTGGTTTGCTTTTACCCGAGGGATCTACTACAATCCTAACTTTAGTTGTTTGTACCCCAGGGCGAACTACGGGAAAATGAGGTAAAAAATTTCCTGCTTGTCTTAAGTGTTCTGTTAGAGGTACTTCTTCTATTATTCCTTCCTGGAATTGTTGTTCAAGGATGTCTGAATAAGGTTGCATTAAGTTATCTTTTTTTAATTTTTTGCAAGTGGACTTTAACCTGCTAATAGCATAGTTAAAGTTTGGTGAAATTTTATCTTTTTGGTCATTCCATGGTACCTTAACAGACAATCTTTCATCTTCTATTTTAACTTCCTTTTCAAAGTTTGCAATCAGATCTTTTTCTTTGTTTGAAAGTGGTTCATCCCCAGAAATACCCAAGTTTTCTAGTTTGCTAAATTGTGCAATCTGGTGTTCAATTTTTTTTAGATCTTCATTAGAAGTTGTACTAGTAGGTAGCGGGTTGGTAATACAGAAGCTGATCTGATCTCTTATTGGTTCTTTTTCTTTTTCAGGGTAGTAATCTGAAGGGAAACCCAATAAAAGTATTCCATAGGGAGATTTATAACAAGAGGCGTATGAATCTGATGACTGCTGAGGGCAAAAAGTTTGTGGGTTGCAGCCCCAAAAATTAACATGAAGTCAGCCACTTCATCAGCTTCAAAGTGATCTGCAAGCTGATAATTTAATGATTTTAAATAAGTTTGAAGTTTCAGTAATCCTGGAACTTCATATTTAATATTAATATCATCAATTATGATAGCTTCTATTTCTTGGTAGTTTCCAGGGTTTCTAGAATCCTCCAATTTAATTATAGCTACTTCATAATTTGGTTGTTTCTTGTCGGCTATAAATCCTGTTATGGTTATGGATTCCTCGTAGTGTTTAGTTGGAAGATTTAATTTTTTCACGAGTTCCTTGGTAATGTAGCTGGCTTGACTACAATTATCCAAAAGTGCTCTGCATTTAATTGATTTTTCTGAGTTTCTTATTCTCATTTGCATGGAAGGGATTAATGCTACTTCTTGATCAGTGTTTTTTAAACTTAATAAGTTAGTAACTTGTTTCCCTTGTTTGGAGTTTTCTTTTTGGGTAGCTACTTCCGTACTGGTTTTGGTTTTCTTATCTCCTCTGGTTTTCCTTTTTGTTTGGTACAAAGGAAGGATAAATGGTTAGAAAACCTACAAAATGAACAGGGTTGTAAAGAAATGGGGCATTCTTTGGCTTGGTGTTTAGATGAGGTACATTTAGTACAATAATTTAATTTAGCAAGTTTTTTCAGTTTATCCCAACTTTCAGGGAAAGAATCACATTTTGAGATTTGTGAGAGTTTTTCTTACACAATTTGCAGTAAGGTTCTCTCTGGTCAGTATATTGAGCTCTTCTTGAGGATTGTCTTTGGGTAGAAACCGCCAGAGCAGCTGTAGTTTGGCCAGAATACCATGGTTTTCTGGCTGGTTCTGGAGAGAAGTTTCTTTTTTGTTTAGGTATCAAGGTAGTTAACTCACTTTGTTCCAGATCAAAATTAACATTAGCTAAGGTTTTGGTAGCTTCAGCAATTGCTTCTTTAAAATTATTAAAGGGGTCATAGAGTTTAAACCCACAAGTTCTTAAAAATTCCTGAGTTTCTTGAGTTAGTTTATTATAATATACATACAAGAGTATATCTTCTAATTCTAATTTTTGAGTTTGCATTAAATTTATGGTAGAGTGCATATCTGCTTGAAAGTCATGAAGTGATTTAAAATTTTTGGTTATTATGGATTTAGTTAAAAGGGATTTTATTATGGAGAATTTAATTTGGCCTGGTGTTGCATAACAGCCCTCCAACTGCTGCCATGCTTCTTCATAAGATGTTTTACTTTCTTGCATGCAGTTATTTGAATGGCAGGGTTTCCACTCAAATGTTGTTTTAGGTAGGCAAATTTCTCTTCTTCGGAAAGACCTATGTTATCATAAATGTTTCTGAATGAGGTCTTAAAGTTTTGAAATTTAGAGGGATTTCCATCAAATGGTAATATTTGAAGCTCAGGAATTTTAGTACTTATTCTTAGTTTAGGTTTGGCTTCGGCATTATTTTCTTTTTTAGTTGTTAATGCTTGTATCATTTGATCTATTTCAAAGTGGTAATAACTATTTTTTTCATCTAGTTCTTCTTGTTTATCCTCTGAGAAGCCTTCGGAACAAACATACATTCTAAGGATTTCCTCGTCTAAATTTTGTAACTTGTCCAGTTGTGAGGACAAAAGCCGAGCATGTGAATTTTTTTGTTCCTCAGTCCAATCATCCCATCTCTCTTTGATTGTAGCTAAAAGTTTAGTAGCTGAGGTTCTGATTGCTCCCCTCCTTTTTACCAGTTTACTAGTTTCAAGTGCTTCCACATCACTTCCCAACCAGGTCTCCATACTTTTTCCACGAGTGGCTTCAGTTTGATTAGCCATTTTTAGGTTTATTATGGGTAGGTAGGTTAGGTATTTTAGGTTAAGTAGGGTAGGTTAGGTACGTTTGGTAGGGTAGGTTAGGTTGGTTTGGTAGGTTAGGTAGGTTGGTAGGGTAGGTTAGGTTTGTTTTTAGGTTCAGCCAGGTTAGGCTAGGTTTGTTTTTAGGTTCAGCCAGGTTAGGCTAGGTGTTTTTTTAGGTTCAGCCAGGTTAGGCTAGGTTTGTTTTTTAGGTTCAGCCAGGTTAGGCTAGGTTTGTTTTTTAGGTTCAGCCAGGTTAGGCTAGGTTTGTTTTTTTAGGTTCAGCCAGGTTAGGCTAGGTTTGTTTTTTTAGGTTTAGCCAGGTTAGGCTAGGTTTGTTTTTTTAGGTTCAGCCAGGTTAGGCTAGGTTTGTTTTTTTTTAGGTTCAGCCAGGTTAGGCTAGGTTTGTTTTTTAGGTTCAGCCAGGTTAGGCTAGGTTTGTTTAGGTTGTGTAAAAAATTTAATTCACTGGATTTAAAACTATTGTATCAGAATTAAAACAAAAAAGGGTAACTAACTTCTCGACTGCCCACCCGGGGGCGCCATATTGAAAAATTTATTATTTAGCTTGAGAGAGATTATTTTGATTTAGGTGTAGTATTAAGGTTAAGTTTACTTTAAATAGACTCGGTAATTATAGAAATAATAATGGCCTATTTAGACATTGTCAACACAGCTACAGACTTTTTCACTGTAGGTTGCAGTGGTTTTTAAGTTAAATTTGGTCAGCAGCCAGATTACTAACTATGGTGATGCGAAAAATGCTCTGTATGAATTGGTCCACAATTAACCCACCCCTTATATCTCCAGTCTAACTATAGAGTAGATCAAGTCTAGCCTAGAGGGGTCAGCCTAGAGATTCCGGAAATGGTCCAGAGCGGGCAGATAAATTGAGGTCCACAGTAGGATTCCTCACAAGAATTAGGTTAGGGCAATCTACCTTCACCTTTGTTAAGCTATGAGTTGATGCTGGGTCTTAGGCCACAATGTAGGCCTAACTTGTCTGACCCAGCTTAATTCAATGAGATTAACTTACTGGTGTAAAAACTCAATTAGTCACTTACTTTTGTTATCGGAGTGTCTCCCTTCTCCGGTTATGTTTTCGAGAGCGCACTTTTCTGGTACGTCCTCTCGCCCCGTTCTTCGTTTTCGTTCTCCCCTTTGTTCTCCTCTTCGCGGGGCTTCTCGTACCAGTGTTGTCTTGGTTTATTCCTCGGTTGGTTGAGCGGTAATGTATCTCCACTACCGAGCACGCTCCTCCCACACAGTATATAAATACTAGTGTGGAGAATAACTCTGGTGAGCAACCAATTGGTTTCATCCACCCAGTTATTGACATAAAAGGAATTTAATGATTGTTAGATTAACTACCTACCTACTCAGTGAACCACTTTCGTTACCTCCCAACTACCCACTCATCAGTTTTCCATATACTGGGGGCCCCGGGAGATAAAAATTTTGGTGTCAATGTCACCAATTTTTGTCTGAGTGTAGACTAGCTAACTATTTAACTGTAAATGCCTGTTAATCTGATTAACAGTGCCTATCCTCACCTTCTCATGGAGAAGGTGTAGCATTTAATTAGAAGATAAAATATACATCCATAGGATGAAACTGTCTATGGTCTTTACCATAAGAAAAGAAAAATGAAAGTTAGAAGATAAAATTACAATTCCCCAGCATCTATTTTTTGTTGTAAAAATAGTCGCGCTTTTAATGCTGTTTGTCGCTGAGGTCTTGTGTCTGTCAATGTTGTAGTAGGATGCGTTACCACTCCTACTGTCAAAGGAATAGTTACTGGAAGTTCAGTGTCTCCAGTTGTTACTGTCAGTGGAGAAGGTTCTCCAAAGTCCATTGTTTTGGGTCCAGACTCTAAAGGGTACAAAAGAGAAATGTCTCTTGTTGTGTCACCCGTTGAAGTCCTTAATTTGACCACTCTTGTTACCCCATCTGCCCCTGGTCTGAGTTCTGAAACTCTAGCCAGAGGCCAGTTTTGTCTTGGAGTACTGTCATGTATGAGAACAAGGTCCCCTACCTTAATTGTGTCAGACCAATCCTTCTTAGTCATTTGTTTATGTCTCTCCCTTAGACCCATCAAGTACTCATTTTTCCACTGTTTAATGAAATGAGCTTTAACTCTAGTTAAATGTTGTAACTTAGTCTGGAGCTCATCATGTCGTTGAGTCCAGTTTGGGTCTTCTGAAGAGTCTATATTGTAGTCCGGCAGGAGACTAACTTGTTCTCCCCGAATCAAATGATTTGGAGTTAATGGTTCTGGGTCATTAATGTTGTCACTCACATAAGTGAGTGGCCTATTGTTAATGATGTTCTCAATCTCAGCCAGGAGAGTGAGTAACCCAAATAAGTGTATCTGTTTTTTGCCAATTGCTTTCTTCAAGCAATTCTTTACTGTTTGTATATTCCTCTCCCAGATAGAACCATACCAAGGAGAGGCAACTGGAATATACTTCCACTTTATGTTTTGATTTTGTATATATAATTGTGTGATTTCATTGCTTAACAAGTCGTGGATGACTTGTTCACCAGCTTTGAAATATGTAGCATTGTCAGTCCAAACTGTCTTGGGTACTGAATGTCGTGCACAGAATCTCTTAAAGACAGCAACAAAAGATTCTGCTGTTAGGTCCTCCACAACATCCAAATAAACAGCTCGTGAGGCTGCACATGTAAACAGTACAATGTACATTTTTTGTTCCGTGTCACCCACCCCTACAGTCAATGCTCCTGTATAGTCAATGCCTACAGTCTCAAAGGGTCTGTTGAGAGTAACTCTCTCCTCTGGCAAAGCAGGAGGATTTGGTTTCCTATAGGGCCTAGCATGAATACGCCTACATGTGACACACTCACTCAGGACTGTTTTAACAGTGATCCTTCCCTTGGGTATCCAATAAGTTTTTCTTAATGTAGTTAGTGTCTGTGGTACCCCCATATGATATACATCATTGTGTATTTTTCTGATGATTAATGTTGTCAAATAGCTAAATCTAGGTAAAAGGATTGGATTTTTGCTTTTGTATGACAGTTTTGATTTGTCTAATCTCCCTTTACACCTTAGAAGGCCTTCCTCATCTCTGAACAAGTTTAGATCCACAACTACTGATGGTACAGGTTCTTTTGTTTGTTTCCCATTTGTTAAGAATTCTAACTCTTTATTGTACTCTTTTTGTTGGGCCTGGCTATCCAATATTGGGTTGCAACTTCTGTATAATTATGATTGTTTTTATTTAGCTGTTTGTTAATTGTAGCTAAACAGTTGTGAGCAAACCTCAAACAGTAGGCTGTCACCCTGACAAGTTTGTTGAAATCAGAATACTTTTCATAATTAGTGATTGGTTCAACCTTTTCATTTGAAAAGATTAAATTTAATGTCAAGTTAACTTGTTCCACAGGCCATTGGTCTGTATTACAGAGCCACTTAGGTCCCATAAACCAAGTTTTGTTTGACTTCAACAACTTGTAGGATAAACCTCTGGTCAGAAAGTCTGCTGGATTCTGTTTAGTTGGAACATAGTGAAAGTTTACTTGTAGGCTTTCATTAGCGTCAGCTATTTCTTTTAGCCTATTTCTTACAAAGATATTCTTACTATTAATGCTATCATTCCGTATCCAGGCAAGACAAATCTGACTGTCAAGCCAGACGTGGATATTAGTTATGAACACATCATAGTAAGCATCCTTAAGCAATGAAATGGTTTTAATGGCTAATGTAGCAGCCAATAGTTCCAACTGAGGTATGGTTCGGGTAGGTTTGAGAGGTGCAACTTTCCCTTTTGCATAAATTAGATGACTTTCTGTAGGGCTTACAAGATACGCACAGCACCCATAAGCTTGTGTGCTTGCATCAGCAAACACATGAAGCCTCTGGGGCTTATCCCTAAACCCACAGCACCTTTGAATTTTAATGTTCTGCACTTTTGTTAAATCAGTAGCTAACTTCTTCCAAGATTTTTGATTTTCATTTGTTATTGGATCATCCCACCCAACATTTGTCCTCCAAATTTCTTGGAGGAGAATCTTTGATTTTATTGTTGAAGGCAGGAATAGACCCATAGGATCAAAAATTTTGGAAGCCTCTGATAATATTTGTCTTTTAGTATTTGCTTCCTCATCAAGTTTAAAACCTTTAGTACAGATTGAATCATGACTGTTAGAAGTTGCATCCAAATACCAGTTCATACCTAAAGTTTTAACTCTGTCTGATGGCTCAGTAAGACCATTATTATCTTTTAAAATCTTTTTGTTTAAATCCTCATTATTTGAAATCCACTCTCTAAGTTCAAAGTTACCTTGTTGCATAATGTTTTGAGAGTGTTCATAGACTTCAGATAATTCAGATTTTGTTGTCATTGAGCCTATTAGATTGTCTACGTAAAAATGTTCCTTAAGGAAGTTCAATGTTAGAGAGTTATTAAACTGGTTTAAATGATGTTTAATTGTCAATGCTAATAGGCTAGGTGAGCAATTGGCTCCAAACAAACACAACATTAAATCTATAGGTTATGAACCCTTTATTCAAATCAAATGGATCCTTGAACCATAAGAACCTAAGTTGGTTCTTATCATATTCATTTTTAAGATTTATTCTCAAAAATGCCTTCGAAATGTCACTTTGTACAGCATATTTGTCTAACCTGAACCTCAGTAAGATCTTCACAAGGTCAGAAATGAGATTAGGACCCTCAATCAAGCAATCATTCAAGCTGTGTTTATCACTGTCTTTGAGGCTACAATTATATACTACTCTAAGTTTTGTTGTTGGGGCATCTTGTCGATAAACCCCCCTGTGGGTTAAATAATGACAACCATCTTTTTTAAAAGGGTTATCTGTTACTTCTTCAATGAAGCCTTTCTGTAGCTGTTCTTTGAAGACATTATTATATATTTTTACATTATTTTCTTGTTTGAGTTTTTTCATTACTTTATATAAATGTCCTTTAGCTACTTTGAGATTATCTCTTAAAGTTGGACAATTTATTTTCCAAGGTAACTCAATAAAATAACTATTGTCTTTACACTGAATGGTATCTTCAAATCTTTCTACCATTAACTGATCTTCTGAAGTTTGATGTGTGTCATGTATACCCACAGATTCTAGTAACCATAAAGTTTGAATTGCCTCATCCAAAGTTTCATTTGATAATGATGAATTAATGTTCTCAGTTGAGATAATATTATTCAAAGTGTTGCTATTCTTACAGGTGTTATGTAGGACTGAGTTGAGGCACATAGTATTTGTTGGTCATGCACTGTTTTGGTTTAGGTCTAGGTTGTAGTCTGATAGGTCACCCAAAGGGGCTATCCCTGATGGAGTCTGAATAGCTATACCATTACCTATCTCTACTATGCCCTTATGAATAAGATTAATATAATCTGCCCCTATTAGCATTTCAATGTTAGCTATTGTGTTGTTAGTGATATGTCTATCAGCTATTTTGTAGTGTTTTTTCAAATGATTTATGGTTTGTTCTAGTTTGGGTATAACCAGTTTGTTTTGTCCTACTTTAGAAATAATAACTGCTTCAATTTTCTTGAATTTACTTTCTAAATGTAGTTCCAGGTCAATTGTCTTATAGCTATTTTTGTCCGAGTTATCCTTAACAAAGGACGCAATATTGAAGTTTTGTTCATTCAGGTTTGGTGTCAAACCCAATTTATTAACTAAATTTTTTGAAACAAATGTTTGTTGAGAACAACAGTCTATAAGACATCTCACTGGAGTGGTACTACCCTCACTATTCACTAAGTCCAAAGTAATAGTTGGTAAAAGAATCTCAGTATTTCTTGTTACATTGTTTGAACAAGCAGAATGTCCCATGAAAGTGGCATTTTCTTGATTACCTTTGTTTGGGGGAGGTATCTTTTGAGTTTGAGTACTATTATTTGGACACTTTGGTGAATCACACATTGATGAGACATGTCGTAAACTTTTACAAAACTTACACTTGAATCTTAACCTAGATTTACAGTCTTTCTTATAATGTCCCTGGCCAGTACACTTTTTACACAGGTTCAACTGTTCACATCTTTTAGCCCTTTGGTTAAAATCTGAATATTTGTCACACCCAGTACTACTGTGTTCATTACTTGCACAAAATTTGCAATATGGTGTGTAAGTTGAGGCAGCAGTTACATTAAAGTTCTGTAATGTAGGTGTTCGTGTTTTGTAGTTGGTCACATTTGATTCTACAATATCAAGTTTTGTCTGTTTGGCTGTAGCTAGTTGGTCTCTGGGAACAGTCTTTGGTTTATCCATAGTCTGGGTCTTATGTGTTGGAAAATCTCTCAAGTTGTAATTAGTTAGGATATTGGGGAAGTGTTGTCTTATTTGTGTTAAATTAGGATAATTTTCTCCCGTCTTTAGAATTAAATTATCTTTAACCCTCGAAGGAAGGCACCTAAGTACTATGCTTTGTATAAGCCAAGATGAAGTTTTAATATCTATCTCATTGCTAACCAGTTGTCCTATAATAGCTTCTAATTTTGTATAAAAATTTTCCATATCACTATGGTTATCTTTTATGGGTGCAAATTCAAAAATTTGTTGAGATAATTCATATATAATCACATCTTTATTAACGTAATTACGTTTTAAAAGATCAATAGCTACTTCATATGAATCCCCTACGGCTGGTAAATAGGCTATCAGGTTATGGGCTGGGCCTTTAAGAGAACTAGTTAAGTAACTAAACTTTTCAACAGTTGAAATATAAGGTTTATTACCTATTAAATTCTCAAATTTGTCAATGAAAGATGGGAATTGTACCGTGTCCCCTTCAAATGTTGGTATTTGCAAAATGGGTAACTGAGCCCTCAATTCTTGTGACTCAGGATTTTGCATGCCACTTAAATTTTGTTGAAGGTTAGCCCTACTTTGATTAAAATCAGAATTAGGTTTTTTTGGTGTTAAGTCAGTCAACCGAGACCGTAGTTCCCTTATTTGCTGTTCAATTGAGCTTACCTGATCATCATCATCAGCGTAAAGGTCTATCAATTGTTCTTCAGCCATTTCGGATTCAACTAACTCTGAAATACTCTCATTAATGGCTATTATTTCCTCCTTTTTAATTTCTAATTTAATAATTACACTCTCTATATTTTTCTTACCTGGTTGTGTAATATTGTTAAAAGTGTTCACAGCCTTTGTAACAGCTCCCAACTTTGCCCCCCTTTCTTTTTAACTTTTTCAATTCTGCACTGTCCATGTCTAAGTCAAAATTGTTTAACTGGGGATCGTAATGAAATATAGGACAAGAAGAAATTACCAGAGAAGAGAGAGCACAGACAAAACAGTCAAGTTTAAATTTGGTTTAATCCCCCCCAAGTACTTATGTGTCACTCAGGTCTAAGCTTATTAGAGAATGAGACTCCTTTAATGTAAATGTTTCCTAGTTAGGCCCTAGGTTGTAGACCTAATTAGGCTTGCTCAGGTTAGGCTTAGGCTAGACCATTTAGCCTAATTCTGCAATTTTTGTTAAGTAAGCTTAAGGTTTGTAAATTCCCCACACACGGACCACCAATGCGAAAACTGCTCTGTATGAATTGGTCCACAATTAACCCACCCCTTATATCTCCAGTCTAACTATAGAGTAGATCAAGTCTAGCCTAGAGGGGTCAGCCTAGAGATTCCGGAAATGGTCCAGAGCGGGCAGATAAATTGAGGTCCACAGTAGGATTCCTCACAAGAATTAGGTTAGGGCAATCTACCTTCACCTTTGTTAAGCTATGAGTTGATGCTGGGTCTTAGGCCACAATGTAGGCCTAACTTGTCTGACCCAGCTTAATTCAATGAGATTAACTTACTGGTGTAAAAACTCAATTAGTCACTTACTTTTGTTATCGGAGTGTCTCCCTTCTCCGGTTATGTTTCGAGAGCGCACTTTTCTGGTACGTCCTCTCGCCCCGTTCTTCGTTTTCGTTCTCCCCTTTGTTCTCCTCTTCGCGGGGCTTCTCGTACCAGTGTTGTCTTGGTTTATTCCTCGGTTGGTTGAGCGGTAATGTATCTCCACTACCGAGCACGCTCCTCCCACACAGTATATAAATACTAGTGTGGAGAATAACTCTGGTGAGCAACCAATTGGTTTCATCCACCCAGTTATTGACATAAAAGGAATTTAATGATTGTTAGATTAACTACCTACCTACTCAGTGAACCACTTTCGTTACCTCCCAACTACCCACTCATCAGTTTTCCATAGTGAAGCTAAATTCATCAAAATTAATTTAGACTTACCAAAAATGAAGTTGCCAGTTGAACGTTACCCTTTCAGTTTCTAACTGATTCATAAGTTTCATTTAGTTTCCAGGTTTTTAAATTTCGTTGTTGTTTTAGGTTATTGTTTAACACACTGCTAGGTTATTATTTGTAGGGGCTATTTCCCAGACCTAGGTTTTGCAGGTTAAGTTAGGCTAGGGCTGGATTGCCCTTAAGTTTTTGGTTTTAAAGGTTTAAGGTTTAGAAGGTTTTATTTAAGTTAAGTTAGGGCTATATTGCCTTTAGGTTTTAATAGGGGCTATAACAGCCATTTAATTATTGAGTTAGGGCCGTTGTAGCCCGGTTCGAGTTTCGTCTAGGTACCTAGTTTTTCTCTTACCTTAGTTATTTTCTTTAACTTACTTGCACCTACAGTAGTTCTGATAGGCCTCTATTTAGTTAAACATGGGTTTTGATTAATTGCAGTGGTTATTAATTAAGGATACGATTTAATTAAAGGTTGTTAGATTTGAAGGTTGACTCAGTTTCCCGGTTTGGGTAACCACGAGCATTTTAATTTTTTTGAGAAAAAAGGGGCCCGCTTCATGCGGTCAAAAATTTTCAAGACTGGACAAAGCTCTGTTTTTCTTTGTCCCAGAAACTTTTTTTTTCTTCTTTTGTTAATTAGGGAAACCCAACTTCACTAGTTGGTTAGAAACGAGGGTTTTTATTTTTATTTATTTTGTTTATATTTTCTTTGGAAATATATGCGGTTATTTCTAACCACTTTTTTCAACAATGAGATTGAGTCTAGCATTTGCTTTATTTCTGATTATCGTACAGTGATTTGAGGGTTTAAGTTCATTAGTCACAGTGACACCCAAGTCTCTCTCTTTATCATCATTTTTAATCCAAATTCCATTCATATTGTATTCAAATTCTGGATTTTTTGGCCCAATATGCATAACCTTGCACTTATCAACATTAAATTTCATCTCCCACTTATCTGCCCAGGCTGTTACTCTAAGTCTTTTTGTATGTCATTGCTCCTGCTACCGACTTAACATTATGGCCTAATTTTGTATCATCAGCAAATTTTGAGGTTTTACATGATAGGCCCTCTCTAGATCTTTATATAGACAACAAAAAGCAGAGGTCCCAGCACAGACCCCTGTGGGTACTCCGCTCAATACGGGTCTCCAAGTGGACTTATTTCCATTTAGATGAACTCTCTGTTTTCTATTCTCAGCCATTCTTCTATCCAGTCAGCTATATGACCTCTTATACCATGGGCTCTAACTTTTACCAACAATCTTGCATGAAGAACAGTATCAAATGCCTTTGCAAAATCTAAGTATACTATATCTACTGGCTCTTATTGTCCAAATGCAATAGGACTCCATCATAAAATTCAATCAAGTTGGTTAGACAGGACCTTCCATTTCGAAAGCCATGCTGGCTATCATTTATAAGGTTGCACTCTTCAAGAAACTCAGTAACTTTACCTCTAATGATACTTTCGAGTAATTTGCAAATAATGGAGGTGAGGCTGATGGGTCTGTAGTTTTTTTGCCAAGTTTCTATTTCCTTTTTTAAAGATTGGAGCCACATTTGCTTTCTTCCTGTCCTCTAGAATTCAGTACATATCAATGATTTATTAAAAATAATTTGTAGTGCCTGTGCTATATTCTTTTTGGCAGCTTTTATGACTATTGGATGCATTTCATCTGGCCTGGAGATTTTTCCATTTTTAATTTATCTATTGCTTTTAGGATATCTAGTTTTGTTACCCTTAATTCATTTATTTCTCTATCTTGTCCTGGTAGTATAAGATCAGGAATATTATTTAAATTTTCATTTGTGAATACTGATGAGAAGTATTTGTTTAGTTCTTCAGTTATTTCAAGATCATCATCTATAGTTTTATCATCTATATGGAGAGGGTCAATTTTCTTTTTCACTCTACTTTTCAAATTGAAGTGACTGAAAAACTTCTTAGGATTGTTTTTTGAATTCTTGGCTAGGCTTTTTTCGAGGTCTCGTTTGCTATCTCTGATTGCTTTCTGCAAATGCTTCTTTTACTTTTTATACTTATTTCGGAGTCTGTGCCATTTTTAGTTCTTTTGAATTTATGAAATGCTTTGTTTTTTCTCTGATTTGCTCTTTTTAAATTGCAGTTTATCCAAGGTTGTTTTTTATTTTTTCCAGTTCTGATTTTACACTGTGGGATATTTCCTTGTATGTTCATTATTATACTTTTAAATTTTTCCCACATACTAGTTACTGTCTGTTCAGGCTGTAGAATATCTGTCCAATTTATTAGACACAGATTATTTACTAGTTCATTTATATTCCTCTTTTAAAATCTGGGACTTCTACTTTATTTTCACTTGGTCTTGAATTACAAACAATATTAAACCGAAGGATACTATGGAAAAACTATACGTGCTCACAACATGGTATCATATGTGGTACCTTTATTTCATAATTAAATATAAATTATTAATTAATTTAATTAAATATCTATACAAAATTGCCTCGGGATTCGCGACATAGCCTATTGGGAATGAAATAATTGCCATACGTACAAAGAACCTGTATGAATGCATCGAGCCTCACATAGCAACAAGAAAACCCAATTTATTGTTTAGTCTACCACAGAGTAGTAGACGAAACAAACTTTGCCAGATCAGCAAATAATGAAAATACAACGCGAATATAGGAACGCTCTTGGAGCTGTTATTGTACAGCGAACGCTTTAAACAGGGAAGATGTGCTTTTGTCTTCCCTAAAGTTCAGAGTGAATTCCTTATAATAAACTTAATACATAAAATAAGGATAGGCCTATACCTTCAAGTGTTTATATTGTGACTGCCTATATTAATTACATCAAGTTAACTCATCGCGTAGCTCCATCGTGGCGGCCCTACACCGAAAACGATTGTGACGTCCTACATCGAAGCAAACTAAGGCCCAGCAAAAATAAGGTGGACGTCAGTTTTTACTATAGAAGATGTAACGAATATCCCTACGGTCATAGACATAATACCTTTGATAATGGTAATATTTTGGATAATATTGTCGTTAGTGAAGGGGGAAGTAGTGCGCTATATTGAAAAATGAAAACGCGTAAATCACCGGGTCCGGATTCCATATACAACTAAAAGAATTAAAAGATAGCATTGTTGTGCCGCTAACAAAGATTTTTAATGCGTCTATTTCTGAGGAATGCGTACCAGATAATTTCAAGTTAGCAACGTAACACCTATCTTTAAGAAAGGCGATAAAGGTGCGGCGGGAAATTATAGGCCAATCAGTTTAACGTCTGTTGTAGGTAAGCTACTTGAATCAATAATTAGGGATCGTATAGTCGAACACTTAGAAGTGCATAATCTGGTTAGAAACACGCAGCACGGTTTTAGGCGAAACAAATCTTGCTTAACTAATCTTTTAGAATTTTTCCAAAGCGTGGTTGACGTTTACGATAGACATCGGGCGGTTGATGTAGTGTACTTAGATTTTCAAAAAGCGTTTGACACCGTGCCGCACAAAAGACTCATTGAAAAAACTAAGGCTCATGGAATCAGGGGTGTAGTAATAAATTGGCTAGAAGAGTGGTTGCGAGGCAGGAAACAGAGGGTGGTCGTTGATGGAGCGGAGTCGTGTTGGGCTAATGTAGCGAGTGGCGTTCCTCAGGGTTCTGTATTGGGCCCCTTGCTTTTTCTTATATATATTAACGATTTAGATGTCGGCCTAGTCAGTAAGTTTCAAAGTTTGCGGATGACACGAAGCTGGGTGGTAGGGCGATTAATGACGAAGATAGAGGTAAAATTCAGGAAGATCTGAATAAAATCGTTGATTGGTCAGTCACATGGCAAATGAGATTTAACGTGGATAAGTGCAAAATTTTGCATATAGGTTCGCGTAACGGTAATTTTGCGTATAGTATGTCAGGGAAAGATTTAACAAGCGTAGAGCAGGAAAAAGATTTAGGAGTTATAGTCACTGGTGATTTAAAAGTAGCGAAACAAAGTACAGCAGCGGTCAATAAGGCGAACAAAGTGTTAGGTTTTATAGCTCGAAATTTTTAGTACAATCGCGCGATATTATAGTTCCTCTTTATAAATCATTAGTTAGACCCATTTGGAGTACGCGGTCCAATTTTGGAATCCGCATATGCGCAAAGATATAGACAAAATCGAAAGAGTTCAAAGACGAGCAACTAAGATGATTCCGTCTCTTAGGTCAAAGTCGTACGAGGATAGGCTTAAGGAGTTAAAATTGACTACACTCGAGACTAGGAGGTTAAGGGGTGATCTAATCCAGGTTTTCAAAATTATGAATGGGTTTGATAACGTAGATAGAGATAGCTTTTTCGAAATATCTCAATATAATAGGACTAGAAATAACGGGTGTAAGTTGACAAGTAGAAGGTTCGAGACAGCAGTTGCGAAAAACTTTTTTACGCATAGAATAGTAAATACCTGGAATAGTTTGCCGGTAGAAGTAATTAGTAGCACGTCTATAAACATGTTTAAAAATCGATTAGACGCGCATGTTGATAGAAAGGGTATAGTTTAAGGTAGTAAAATTAAGCCTTTGTGGGGATAGATCCCACAGCTCAACACAAGTGTTGTGGGATATAGGGAGGCAGCGTCTTGGGTTAGGGGATATTCTCTGTCCTTACACACCCCATTTAAAGAGATTCCTCTGCCGAGCGGTGCCCCCCATAGTACTGTGAGGTATTGAAAAACTCATGATCTTCACTTGCCCGACAAACACCTTTAAATGGGAGACCCATAATGGGTGCACACCAGACCCGGATCTAGGGGTGGGCTATGTGGGCTGCAGCCACGGGCCCCGCATTTGAGGGGCCCCCAAATTTTCTACATTATTTTTTTTAATTTTAGGTTTTTACATCTATTATTACATTCAATATGCTTATGCAGCATCAGCTTGAAGTTTCCCCCAATGTCTTAAATGCATACAGAATGTACTTGTCATTGATGGTGACCAATTGTACCGACGAACGGAGTTTTTCTAAGTTAAAGCGACTGAAATGTTGCACACGTTCAACAATGAAGCAAAAGCGATTACAGTCACTGGCAATTCTCTATGTTGAACATGCTCTGGCCAAAGAAGTCGATTTTCGAAATATTATTAATGAATTTGCACAAAAAAAGGCTCGTCGGTTCAATCGGTTGCCAGCTCATAATCAGTAGGTAGGTGTGTATAAAATTATTAATTCAGGAAAATATATGTAAAATAAAGTAAAATATTTGTAAAGTAATATGTTTGTTCTGAAAACTAAATAAATAAAGTAAAGTAATATGTTTGTTCTGAAAACCTTTAATTTTCCTCGTAAACAAAGCTTATAATCCTTATATAATAAAAATTGTAGCCAAGGGGGGCCCCAAAAAAAATAATTAGCCACGGGCCCCCATTCTTCTAGATCCGGGCCTGGTGCACACACATTTCTACATTCCTGTACAGTCTTTACAGCCACAACTACACTTTTCCTCGTAAGTGTATATATTGTAATGTATATGGTTGTAAATTTTGACTTGGTCCGCAATCGATATGGACCGTGACTTGATGGATACCGTAATGAAATTGACTGGATTCTTTGGATCTGATATATTTGCATGTCCGTTATAAATAGATATAGAGTGTAACATATTTGTGGATAGTAGTTTATTATGACTTGATCCTCTGGATCGAGAGATTCTATCCTTAGTTTTAAATCGATAATTAATTATTTTTAAATTGATAATTATTTAGTTTCGTAAAAATTGGTCGTTGCCAATTTACCGGCAGTTTTACATGAATTTCTTATGTTCTTGTGGTTCGGAACCCACGTAAAATTGTAGGTCCCCTCCGCCACCACGGAGGACATACACAATATACGATTACGAACACAGGTAGACCAGCCATGAGTGGATCCTAGGGTCTTTGTTGGTCTGAAACATTATAACAATTTCTTTTCGTTCACATATAGGCATCTAAAATCCCGACGCTAAAATTACCATAATCAATTAAATATAAAGAGGTCCTTTAAAGACCTACATATACATAACTCTCTAACTAAAAAACATAGGGCTTTTGTCGTTTAACTCTCCACTGAAATCTGCTGGAAACTTCCAACGGATGAGGGTATCAGGCAATCAACCCATAGCCCTATATAGTTTTTTCATAGATACAATGATCACCTGAACCTAGTGTTTCTGAAACTGAGATATCCTGGAAGGTATCTGGATTATTGGTTAGAATTAAATCTAGAATGGCATCGGCCCTGGTTGGCTCCTTTATTAACTGGGTTAAACCGTTCTCAATTATACAGTCTAAGAATCTCTCATTACTTTCTGGTGTTTCTAATATTTCCCAGTCTATCCTATAATTGAAATCTCCAACAATAATAATATTGCTTGTCATTGCTTTATTTATTTTATCAATAAGTTTATTTTCTCCATACTTATTTTCTTCTCTACTTTTGGGGATTCCTCCAACTGAACATCCCTCAGGTGGTCTATAGATACCCCCTATCCTGATCTTCCTAGCACTTTTATGCCCAATATCTATCCATACAGATTCAACTATTTCCTCTTTAACCGAGGTAACTTCAACTGGATTCAGATTTGTCTTGGCATAAATAAATACTCCGCCACCCTCTGAATATTTACGTTCATAATAAAAAAGTTCATAGCCATCAATTTCATAAGTAATGGTATTATCTCTTTCACTAAATGAACTATTTGGTATCGTACTGAATTTTGTCCATGTTTCAGTGACAATCATAACATCAGGATTTTCAATACCTATGTATGCCTTGAATTCATTTATTTTATCTCGGATACTTCTTGCATTTACATAGAAAAATGACAAAGAACCCTTGGAATATTTTGCTTGTAATTTAGTCTGGTTCTCGTTCTGTGATGGTATATTATTTGCATCTCTTTTACTTTCTTTGTTGACCTTTTTCTTTTGAGTTTTAATTATATTTTTTATTAGTTTATTGTTATCAAGAGTATTGGTATTTGTATTAATTTGGCCTATTCCTTTGGTTTTTAGTCAATTATATGATACAATCTTTGATAGTAAATCAGTCCCTTTACTATTAAGGTGAATTTCATCTCTGTTATAGAACTCTCTTTTTTTGGTAAAATTTATTCCACAGTTCGATATATGTAATTTCCAGTGTTGGGCACTGAAGCGTTAATCTGATAACAGTTAATTAACGAAGTTAACTTTTTTTAACGGACTATTAACGGAAGTTAATTTCCATTTATCGTTATCGGACCAGTTAACTTCCGATAACTCGATATTTAGTCTGTTAAAGTTCGTTAACACGTTAACTGCGAGGAGTCATTCACGGAAGATCACCGCTCCGCGAACGAATTCAAACCGCCATAACTTCAGTCTGCTTCCAGATCTCGCAAGGGGAGGTTGTGCGCTTTTTATTGAAGGTAAGAAGGTTCTTTTAACATTAGTAAAAGTCCTATAATATTATATATATATTAATACGTATGGAGATACGTATGGTAAAATGTACGGTTGAGAAAAATTAATTTATAGTAATGACTAATGAATAAGTATTTTTACACTGCGGTAGTAAATCTCTAAAAAAGTATATATAGTATGTAAAATTTGAATAATAGTTTTTATTCACTGATTGTAATATTGTCGTCGAATTAAATAACAATTGCGTATATTACATAGACAAAATATTTTATAGACAAAATAATTCATGGACAAAGTATTTTTATTTTATAGACTAAATAATTTATAGATAAAATACTTTATAGATAAAATAATTACAAAGAGAAAAATTACTTCTATTGAAAATTCACAGAAAAAGGTTAAGTAAAATAAAATATTTTATATAACGTAATATTATATATTATAATTATATATTATAATTATATTATTATTATAATTAATATTATTTTGAATTAATTTTACTATTTTGTTTGCATTAATATTTTATTAGTTTAGTTACATATTTTATACGATGATATTTTACTTTTTTTAGGTTCTTCTGTATTATCGTCAACTAGACAGCGTTCAGTTCTCTCTTGCCAAGCATTCTCTACAACTTTTAAACTTCAACCATGGAGCACCAAGAAGTAGTTCTCGACATTGAGATCGCCTCTGTCTCAGGCACTTCTGAGTCTCAGTCTGACCAGAAGCCTTTCCAAAACAAAAAAGTTGCAAAACTTGATAAAAATACAGTTAAATACCTATTTATTGTTGGATTTTGCATAAATAAACATTTTCTATGGGTTTTAAAGCTTTTTCCTTGATTTTTTTAAATGTTAGTAAAGAAATAGTTATCGTTAACGGATTATCGTTAACTTCCGTTAACTTTGTAGTAAAATTATCGGATTATCGTTATCGAAGTTAAGTTTTTGGTTAACGGTGCCCACCACTGGTAATTTCCATGCTCTGACATAGTGTCTTAAGCCTACTATTAATAACAAAGCTAAAAAATTCAGCAAAACTTTACTAAGCCACAAAGTGTTCAGAGAAAGTCCATAAAGTTTGGCAATATATTAATTTAGTAAGTTGCTGTGGCGTTGGCTAGAGCCATGGAAAACTCTCACAGCTGTTATAGTCGGCTTTCGGAACTAAACGATGACGGAAGGATCTTTATACGGGCCAATTGTTGTCATCAACATTTTGTGTGGTTAAGATTCAGTAGAACACATCCACCAAACTCGATATTGATAAAAATAAGAACACTTTATTCTATACTAATTTTGGCGAAAATTCCTATTTATCAAGATATTTACTTTCGAAATTATTAAATTTTGGCGCCATTATTCAATCGTCAAACCATCTCATCTCGTGCGTATGTAGTCATGTTATTATCATTAGCCAATCAGAGGCTACCCCATTGTCACCCGACACCCCTACCCACGTCCGGCGCTGAAATTTGAACTCAACAGTTGCTTTAGAATGGCTGTGTGTGGTGGATGCTGTAAGTCTGAGTGGGACGTATTAAACAAGTTTTGTGGGATGATAGCGCTGCTGTCGCTATATTTTGAACTCACGGCGTGCTCAAGATCTCTTTACGTGTCCTCAGTGTGGTAATGAACTTAATTATCGTGAAAATCAGCATGTGTGGTATTGTAGCCACCGCCGAAATCGGTGCGTAACTAATGCAAGTGCACTAATATTATTTCCAATTAGGCCAAGGTTAGGTACGGTTAGGTCAACTGTATGCCCGGTTAGGTCAACCGAATGCCCCCTGAGGGGGGGGGGTATCTCTATAACGGTGCATTTGCGCCAAAAATGAAGGTCAGATTCAATTGAAACAACATGAAATACACCAAACAAACTTATTTTCGTCACTAGTTTGGGTGGATGTGTTCTACCATATTTACCCTTTTCAGTGGTGATACTCATTTCCGGCGCAAATGTGTTTTTCTGGATTTACTACTACTTCCCCCTAGAATACTGAACCCCAACAAAAGTGGGCAGGGCTTTGAAGAAGGTAAAAAAAAAAAAAAAACCTAACCAACCCAACCTAACAGCACCTCCAGCAGCCACAAAAGAAGAAAGAATGACAGTGATTGGTTGATATTTTGTACTGTGTTCAGTTTCTCGTCATGTGATTAAATACTGTCAGGTCATTGGCCAAAAAATTGTACAGGACTGTGGAAAGAACTAAAAAACTGAGCATTTTCACAAGAAACAACTATCATATTTGGAATCATCGTTAAAAACTGGTCTATAAAAGCATAGTCGATTATCCGAACCCAGGAGAGGTCCTTTTCTGTATATTAGCCAAGTCTACGAAAGATAGGTCCATATTTGCAAACGAGACCTGGACTTGCCGCCCATACGTTTCAATTCTATTGGTGTGGCGGTACTTTTAAGTAAAATAGAATCACTTTAGGATGAGGTGCAGGTACTAAAAGGTGGCCTGCATCATAGGCGGATCCAAAGGGCTTAATTGAAGCAACAGTGCTCAATTAAAGCAACGTGGACATAAGCATTCAAATGTTTTACCTAATTTCGTTTAACCAGGATGTATAGTGTTTCCAAATTAAGCCCCCTGCCCCCCTTTGCATTCACCTATGGCCTGCACATCCAGCATGGTCAAAATGGAAAGCTAAGAGATATATGTAGCAGCGTAACCTCGGAACACAGAAAACTGACCTCTAGGATCCCATATCTGGAAACTGAAATGAGCTGCAGGCAAACTGCCCAGCCTGACAGGGATGACTCCATCACCATGACACAGTACAGTGATCCTCAGGATAGGAGGCCTGCTGCTCCTATTATCACACCATCTTCCCTCAGAGCTGTATACCGAATTACAGGAGGGAAAAAACGGTAAGGTACTTTACTCTCAAGTTCTGAAAAAAAAGTCCAATGATATAAAAGCTTTATGAACACAAATAATCATTCTAACAGTGGGCAGTAGGTAGTACGTATCTACCCTGAACTGAATAGTCTGACATATGATGAATCTCCAATGCAAACTGGTAACAAATTAACTGCAACAGAAGGCAATACTGCTTAAACCATTAATAATGTGGCCATGCCTCAAGAAATTATTCAAACCAACTTGGCAAGTTGGCAGCTAGTCACCTTGGTGAGCAGAATGTAAGACATGGGTAGACAACAGTTGGTAAAAAGGGTTCACGTCAGAAAAAGAAACAGGATCTGGGAACCTCCTCTCCATGCAGAAGAGAACCACGGGTAGGGATAGCAACAAATACAATAATTAAAGCAGTGAAAATATTTCGGTAGGTTTATGTATTTGCTTCCCGCTTTCCACCTGACCTATCTGCCTCAGAACTAGAAGAATACCTGCATGAAGTGACAAGAATTGGAACTACCTGCTCCAATTCTATATCTGCTCTATCTGACTGGAACAGAAAAAACCTTGTGGCTTTCAATGCCTCAAAAACTCAGTTCCTCCATCTGTCTACTCGTCACAATCTTCCACACGACTATCTCCTTACCTTCAACAACACACAACTCAATCCTTCCTCTTCTCTTCTCTTAACATTCTTGGTGTTTCCTTTTCTCATGATCTTTCCTGGAAAGATCACATATACTTTCTCTCTAAAACAGCTTCTAAGAGGTTAGGTGTGCTTTACCGCCTCCACGGTTTCTTCACCCCCCCACTCAGTTGCTGTCTCTGTCCAGGGGTCTGTTGGCCCCTGTATGGAGTATGCTTCTCAAGTGTTAGGTGGTCCAACCCACACAGCCGTACTTGACCGGGTGGAATCAGACTTTTCGTTTCACCAATTCCCAGCCTCTTACTGATCGTCTTCAATCTCTTTCTCTTTGCCATAATGTTGTCTCACTCTCTCTTTACTATCGCTATCATAACGGACATTGCTCTTCTGAACTCTCTAACTGCACGCCTCCTCCTTTAAGGAGAGCACGCAGTACCAGACTTTCTCATTCCTATTCTGTTCAACTATCTAATGCAAGGGTTAATCGGTATTTTCAGTCTTTCATCTACTCAACCGGTCAACTCTGGAACAATCTTCCTCAATTCATCTTTTCTCCTGCCTATGACTATCACCTCCCATCTTTCAAACGCAGTGTGTCTAGGCATCTCGAAAATCCCAGCCCTTGAATTTGGCTCTTTTTTTCCTTTTCCCACCACAATTTCTTTTTTCCCGGTTAGGTCAATTGTACACCCTTGCCAATTGGTTAGGTTAAGTCATGATATTTTCGTTAAAATATTCATCTATTCACTTGCCTAATTAAACAAGAACATTTAACGAATCCCTGTCCATAACCCATTGAATCTGCTACTGCGACCTGACGTAGACTAACTTCTTTCTCAGATGGTACTGGGATTTTCGCAAAACCACAGCGAATAAATTAGCTTTTATGCAAAACGTCGAAAAATCCAGTCGTTTTGCAAATATCTGTAAAGAGCACTGACAGTTTTGCAAAAAGGCTAATATTTTAGGCATTATGCAGAATGCCGAGCGTTTCTGCAAAATGACGGTAACATATACAAACATTCAAATGAATGTTACTATCTGCCAGAAATTATAAAATTAAAACATAAAAATTTACAATTAATGTTTAAATCAAAGTTTAAAGAGGCTCAATAGAAAAACATTCATACTACTTAAATGTGTGTGTTACAATTAAAATTTAAAACATGCTGGTTTATAGAACTGACATTAAACAGATATGCAAAGTCTCTCTTGGATATAAGCAATAAAAAACAGAAGCTTCTCATTTAATTTGAATAAATTATTACAATTCAGACCAAGTTATTATAAAGTGTAATAAACCTAAATAATATACATAAAAAGCCAAAATCCTATTGGATTTACATCTTGACAAAACTAGAGAATGCAATGAATCAATGGATAGTTATACAAATCATTTGAGAAAGCTATCATCAACATAATTTCAATAACACAGATGATGTAATTACTGACCAAGTGATGGCGAAGTGTTACTCAACAATACTGTGGAAAGAGCTATTACAAGAGGTTGATCTAACATTGGAATAATGTTTATAAATGACATACAAATTGCAGAACATACACAAATTCATAATCAAAGAGTGAATGAGGTTTTTAGACATACTAACAGTGGCATATTAAGGGTTTGGTGGGCCCCAAGAACATATTTCATTTGTAATGCGTGTCGTCAAATAAAATAATTTAAAAATTCATGCATTGTAGATTTGGGCAAACTTACATTGTTATTAATAATCGACCAAGAACATGTGAATGGAAAATGGCAGTATGATTCATTTATTATCCTCTTTCACTAATATCTAATTTTAAATTATTTTTAATTAATTGATAATAATTTTGAGAAATTTCATTTTGAGAAACATCGAATATTTTGAGATAAAAACATGATAAAAATTTTAGTTTTGATATATCAACTGTTTGATATTCAATATTAGTAGATTTATTGGAATATTTCAGTGGGCCCCTTGTGACGGTGTGCCCTGGGGCTTAGCCCCCCTAGCCCCCCTGCTAATACGCCAATGCATATTATATTTCAAACTTTGGGCAAAAAGAGAAAAGTGTGAATTTCGTGTAGTAGTATCTGTTATTTGGGGCTCAGAATAGATGCAGAAGCAATTCACAAAACAAGTGAGAAAGTGAAGGCTAAACAGCTCATCATACCCCCATCCCTGGAAACATGACCAAATTAAATTACAATTCTTTCTCAGGGTAGTAATGTTTTCTCGAAAGATTAGGCCTCAACTATCTACAATAGCACATCCTCTCTATGAACTCCTAAAGATAGATAAAACTTAGTATTGGTCACACGATTGTCAGAGAGCTTTTGACAACAAAAATAGAATTAATATAGATATTTAATACATTTCAATCCAAATTTTCCATTAAAATTAATTTGTGACACTTCTTCCATTGGAGTTGATATGTTTTAGCTTGCAGTGTGCCTAGTGGTGAAGAAAAGCCTTGTTTACACACCGTGCACACTTTTGTACACAATATTGTGCACTAAAAATTATTCACAGACTGACAAAAAAGTACTCATGATCATATTTAGGGTATGCAAGTTTCATATATACTGTACTTGTATGGAAGGAAGTTTAAGCTTGTAATGGATCTAGTTTCACTTGTATCCAAGTCCAATGGTACTTCACAGTCATACAATATTCTCACTTATTCATTGTCTTCCATTTCTTCTGTTCTGATCTGTTTTCTTTGTTGATGGGATTTTATAACGTTTCAACATTCTGAAAGGAATTGATAGCATATTGTGTTTTATCTCTTGAAAAGTACTTTAACTTATGACAAAATGCAGCTAATTGTTTCTGGTCTTTCCTTCCATTGTCTACAAAGTTCTGATCCTTCTGCTCCTTTGATGTTAGATTTAAGCCAGTTCTTAATCACTTGTCTTGTGCTGCCACTACTATTCCCTAATATTCCATTCAAATGAATGCTTTTGTTAGGTAGTCAAGTCTTTTCTTTGTGTATGGTAAGAGCCATTAAGTATGCTCTTTTATACTGCCCAGTACGTATATCTACAGCCTTCCCATCTGTTTTGTATCTCATTTCTGCATACATCCTTTATATACCTTTAATCTTTTCTTGCAGAGTTTTATCTTGTACAATTACTGATACAACTCACTCTATCCCCCAATCATCCTTGTAATCATGGGCCTTTATTGCAAGAGATCTGATCACTTTTCCTCCTCTTTAGGTACATTTCAGCATTAATTTAAATCTTCAAATACTTGGTTTCACTTTCTTATTTTCCATTTTTTCTGATTCCTCTATAAATAAATATTTGTGTATATACTATTCTATCTCTGGGTCTTTGACTATTATGTTTTCTTCTTTGACTCATCTATTTCTTTTCATAGTTACTGCAACACAATTATTTAGCCCAAGTTCTATGCAGATCACATCCCCAAATAGTTTAAATTTCAGTAAGTTGGGCATGGTGGGATACTAATTAGCATGAATTTACGAAGTCAGCCTGTACTTATTGGTGGCATCTTCACCAAGGTCTCCAATCACCACATTCTATGCCAGTTCCAAGTTCTCACTTTTCTTCCTCTTCTAATAATGTGCTTTAAGCATTTATCAAGTCCAAACTTCATCCGTATATCTATGGAGAAGCCATGGACAATATCTAGCAGGTCAGTGAGGTTCTCTTCAGTATCTTCACTTTTTGCTTTATATTCTTTTAAACTTTCTCTTTTTACATACTGGGGACCCCAACCCAGGGTCTAACTAGCTCTGTGTTTAGTTGCTAACAATACTTCCAAGGGCTCTTTTCAAGATAGTGGGTTGTTAGGTATTTTCTCTACATAAGAGTTTAAGTTCTTTTTGACCAGCCCACTTGCTTCCATTGTCACTGCTATCATTTCTATTTCATGTAGTGACCACATTCTTTTTAGGTCATCTTTAGATCTTGGTACTTGGTTATTTTTTTCCCTTTCTGCTTGGTTTAGTCTGTTATCAATGAGGATGCTTACATCAATAATCTGTCCCTTTCTATTCTCTTTGTCCCATATTACTATATCTGGTTTGATAGCTGTTTTGGATAGATCTTCCTGTGGGGATGATTTTGTTGTAATATCTAGTGACAGTAGCATTCCCTACCGCATCTTCTGGTTTGTACTCCCAGTGGTGGGGAGGCACTTCTATTTTGTATTGCTGGCAGATTTTTCAGTGTATAAGCCTGCACACTTTGTTGTCTCATGGTATAATGCCCCTCAGTCAGCAAGGTCTGGAACCCAGATAGAAGATGCACTACACTTTCAACCTCAGCTCTACAAAATCTGCATTTATCATCATTAATAATGCCAGCCATTTTTTTTTAATCCATTGGTATACAGTGCTTGGGCTTGCCCCAAGAATCAACCTTTCACTGTCCCATTTCAGTGATCCTTGTTTCAGCCATTCCAGGGCTCTTTCCTTATCTATATAGTCCATTCTAGCTCTCTGATGTATCTTCCTGCCCTAGCATGTCTCCAAGTTTCTTTATGACACTGCTGTACCCCTTGGGTATAGTTTTTGTTTTTTGGCTGTTACTGTACACACTGGTGTTTCTCTAACCAATTGTATATGCTTACCATTAGAGCTTGCAATATATTGGCCTAGGCTTACAATTGTTGCCCTATGCACTTGATTAATCTCCACAAGACCCATACGACCTTCTTTCTAGGTTGCGAGTTCTTAAATGGTTCTTGAGAGTCCCAATTCATGATGCACTGTAGGAACAAGTATCACATTTAAAAGGCTTTTCACTTTCTTGGTTTATACTCTTTTTAGTATGTTTTATAGCTGTAAGTGGGGGTTCTATCCAAAGCCAAACACTTCAACTATGTCTGAACTTGGCCTAGCATTGATTTGCTCCACTAAGATTATGTTGTTCTCTTTTCTCCAATGGTCCAGTTTATTGTATCATACCGACAGAGGTTTCTTTTTGGAGCCATTATCCGTTGTAACTGCTGGGGTCCAGGGTCAATACCTTGACCTGGTGGGGTCCCCTGCATTGATCCCTTTGGTGAGTTCTTTTTCCTTTGGGACTGAGAAAAGTTGCACCATTGCTCTCCTCACCCACCTTGGTGCCTAGGCAGGTTGAGGGGACCTTTTTATTCTGGGTGATGTCCTCAGGAGTGGAGCTAGCTACACCCACCGCAAAATGACTTCGGACCATCTACCATTTTGGAGGAAAAGCACAAACATCATTATAAAAAAACAAATATATTTAAAAACTTAGTTTCATTAATATGAAGTCATGGCTCCCTTGTTCTTGAGGACCCCCTGGAGCCGTTTGGGCATGGAATCACTGAGCTTCCTGAAGTAGTCCAATGTCATCTCCTTGCACCACACCTTTATCAGCTCCGTCTTGAGGTTCGCAAGGTTAGGAGTCTTCTTCTCTGCCATGATCTTCATGTAATACCAACAGTTCTCGATGGGGTTGAGATCGGGGCTATTGCCAGGCCACTCTAACACCTTAATCTTCCGCTCATTAAGCCACTTCGTCACCTTCTTGGCCTTGTGACAGGGGGCACTGTCGTGCATAAAAATCTCACTGCCGTGAATGGCGAAGTGGTTCAACAAATGGTCGTTAAGAACGTCAATATAACGGTCACCGTTCATCATCACATTCTCGGGAAGGAAGTACAGACCCCCATTTCCCTTCTCACCAGAAAAACACCCCCACACCATCACTGACTCAGGGTGTTTAACAGTCAGTACCGTGTAGGCCGGGTGGTACCGACTAGCAGATGACGGGCGTCGCACCTTGGCAGATCGAATCTGGAACACCTGGAACATGCTTTCATCTGAAAACATCACCTTCCTCCACTGTGCCAATGTCCAATGAACGTATTTCTTTGCAAAGGCAACACGCTGCTTCTTCATGCGGTCAGTGATAAGTGGCTTCTTGGGGGCGGTATGGCATGGTAACCCCAAGTCCTTCTGCAGCCGGTGCTGGATCATTTGAACAGACATAGCTTCCAGCAGCTTGGGATGGTTCTTTTTCAATTGAGACGCTGTAAGTTGAGGGTTCTTCAACACTTCTCTCTTTATGAGGTTATCCGTGGCCTTAGACGTCTTCCTTCGCCTTCCACCACCGAAATTGTGCTTCGGTACGACGTTGGGTGGTAGGCCTCTAGCCGCCGCCAGCAGCTTCATGATGGTCGACTTCGCCCGACCAGTACGCTCGCATATCGTCTTTATCGGGACGTTTTCTTGCCTCCACGCAAGAATATGGGCCTTCTCCTCAACAGAACAATACTTCCCAGGCATGTCCACTGCACTTTAAGAAAAATAAAGAACACAAACAACTGCACACAAAAATCCAAGAATTCTGGATGTGGTACGGCAGAAACACAACACCCCCACGTCACCTCTATCTAAACACTGACAAGTTTTGCCTCTGCCGTAGCATAAAGGGATCGACCAACAACATGCCAGATACTTCCAGACAAAATATTTTACTCGGTAGCGTGAGAAATGCAAATTATTTCAGACCGCTTTCTCAGCGGAATATTGCACGAAGGTCCGAAGTCATTTTGCAGTGGGTGTAGGGGTAGGCAGGGCAGTGCCCTGGGGCCACCGGCCCGCCCCAGGTCATTTCAACAAGTGATGAGAAGTTATTTGAGAGAGCAACAAAGCCAGTAAATAAATATAAAAATGATATTTCCTCTGGATTTCCAAGTCAATTACTCTCTTTTCGAATGTGCTTAAAAACAGACATTGAAAAAATGATGACAATCCATGAGCTATATTCATTTTTAATTAAAGACAACAGTACTTTGTGCTCAAGTTTTCCTGAAGTTTGACTGCCATACCATTGTTCCTCACAATCAGTGCTGTGCTCGTTACTTTATAAATGTAATGCCATTATCATTACTACAGTCTAAATGTAACACCATTATCATTACAGTTACCATTTTTTAAAAGTAACGAGTAATGGCACTGTTACTTTTAATGAAATGTAATAGCTAATGCCAATAGCTAACATGCACACCTCATACAGAAGGGACAAATTTTTAATGGTTAATGAATAATGAGTGAGGATCGAAAGAAACTAACTGCGAGCTACGATAAAAAAGTAATTAGTAACGACTAACGAATGTATTTCCCTAAAAGAGTAATGTCGTTACTGAAAGAGTTACTCGATTTGAAATGTAATGCCATTACCAAAAAAGTACCACGTTACATAATGGCCATTACTTGTAATGCGTTACTGTTCAGCTCTGCTCACAATTCCTGTGACAGTTTCAAGTGCAGAGAGATCGTTTCCAAACTTAAACTAATAAAGAACTATCTTGAAATTCTATGAATGAAAAAAGATTAAGTGGACTCTCAATTATATCAATTGGAAACAAGAAAGCTAGAAATATTAATTTGGAGGATTTAAATAATGAATTTGCTGAAAGAAAGGCAAGAAATATCAAGTCCTGATGTTGTCTAAGTAAACTTTTATTTCACAGTATCCTTTTTAAAACTCAATATTTTGCATAATGTTTTGCCTTCTATGCCTCCATGTGTACAAGTAGTATCATAATTCTTAAATATATGCAAAATAAATAATGCAAAGAAAAGCAATATAAATGTATAATAAAAATTTTGTTAGGGGGCCCGTGACACTCTTGCTCTGTTCCTGGATGTCCTGCCAGCATGTGAGCTTTCTGTAGTAGACATTATGTCCAGTTCTTGTTTGTGGAAAGCTACATACATAGGAGGGCTGCCCGAAGCCGGCTGCGGCTGCCCGAAGCCAAACACTTCAACTGCGTCTGAACTTGTCCTAGCATTCCTGGCCTGGGGCTGGCCTGGGGCTGGCCTGGGCTGGCCTGGGGCTGGCCTGAGATTGAGTTAAGTTGATAGGCTGTATTTCATCATACCTCTTGCCCCAACTATGATGAGGAGAATGGCAGCTTCTTTCAATCTCCAGTTTCTCTTTGTCATAGATGGGTGCCTGGTATTTGGTAATTTTCTCCCTTTCCACTATTAAGGCTGTAGTCATTTGGGACACTGACTCAATAAGTAAGGCACTCCTTTCCCTCTTGTCCCACACTACTATGTCTGGTTTTACTGCAGAGTTATCTATAAAAGTGTCTGTTGGAATTACTGTGTCATAGTATACAGTATAATGGTTATTTCCAGTGACTGGTGCAGGTGTGTGGTTCCATACATTTTTACTGCATTCTAATTCTAAAGCTATCATGATCTTCCAGTGGATATATTTGCAAATTTTATTGTGTCTGGCTGTATAGTACCCATCTGCCATGAGCACCCTACAGCCAGGCCTGGATTACCCAATAGGCCGACTAAGCATGTGCTTAGGGCACCAGCAAGGCAGGGGCACGAAAAAAAAAAAGAAAAAAAAAGAGAAAATCATTAGCAGACCACTTACACACTTTGAGGAATGATTTCAAAAGATTTGAAGACATATCAAAAGATATCTTGCCTGATACTGACTACAAAGAAGCCCAGTCCCACAAGTGAATCAGGAAAAAACAAGGAAATGATGGCAGTGCAGCGGAAACAGCATTGAATACTAGAGACAAATTTTGCGTATCGACTTAGTACACTAATTGATACACTTAAAGCTCATATGAAGAGGAGAGGTGAAGTGTACAAAGAAGTATCAATTAGATTTTCTTTTCTAAACAATTTTGACTTATCTGATGAACGATATTCAGAAGGTTCCCAAAAGCTAGTTGACTCATACCCTGTTGATTTGAACATGAATCTCTGTAGAGAACTATGGCAATTCCACTGTTATATGCGCTTAAAGTTTAATGAAACATGAAAAATTAAATTCAGTCACATTGATCTTCATGACACTGTAGTGAAAGACAGGATACAATGTGTATTTTAAAATGTAGATATCGCACTACATATTTTTCTAACAGTGATAATAACTAACTGCTCCGCAGAATGCTCTTTTTCTCAGCTGAAAGGAATAAAAACCCTCAGAGAACAACAATGTGTCAGGACAGACTTGATTCACTTTCCCTACTGTGTACAGAAGTGGACATACTTTGTCGAGTCAGTTTCGATGAAATTATCCAGGATTTTGCAATCAGAAAATCTAGAAAGAAACTATTTTAATTTTGGCATACATGGAAGTTTTGTTTCATTTTGAAAGATAAAAATTTATTTTATGGTTTAGTATTGTTTTTATTTTGAATTATATATATATATATATATATATAGAGTGTATATATAGGGGGACCATAATCTTTTAAGTGATTAAGGCCTCTGAAGATCTTAATCCAGCCCTGCCTACAGCCCGATATTAGATGGCCAACACTTTCCACCTCAACATGACAGAATCTACACCTATCATTATTACTTATTCCAGACATTTTTTTAAATGCATTTGCTAGGAGTGCAAGATCTTGGGCACCCATTATTAGTCACACTCCATCATATTGCAGAACTCCTCTCCGTAACCATTCCATTGATCCTTCTTTATTGATGTAGTCCTTCTGTAATTCTTGGTAGTATTTTCCAGCTCTTTGATATTGTTCCCATTCTTCTGCATGCTTGGCCTGTTGTTCCAGCACATATCTTTTGCGACTTTTCTTCACAATCAAGGTGGCTGGTACTCTTTCAGTTTCTACTTTTTCTGTCATATTATTCCCTCCAAAGTGCTGGGCCAGTTTGGTTATGGAAGTATGTTGCGTTACCCTTGTGTTGTGGTGTTCATGGACCAGAGCTATTGTAGGGCTACTCAAACTCCTCAGACACTGCCCAATGCTGATGGTCGATGATTGGTGCAGCTGGTTAACCTCAATCAATCTCATTCCTCCCAGTTTTCTTGGTAGGTGCAATCTGGGAAGACAATAGTTCCAGTATGTTGTTCTATTTAGAGAGGATTTTTCTGGTCTTAACATCTAGCTTGTTTAGTTCTGATTATGGCCAGTCTATAATCCCTATACTATAATTGATAACAGGAATGGCAAGTTGATTTATAGCTGTTATTTTGTTCTTTAATGCAAGTTGGGTCTTGCAGATCTTTTTTATTCTTCGTACATACTCTCCACTGATTTTCTCTTGCATTTGCCAGTGTTCTATATTTCCACTTTCGTCTATCCCAAGGCATATGTAGGAACTATCCTCTTCCAAGTCTTTAATCTCAGCATCTCTTCCTAAATTGATGTTATGAATTTGTACTTTCCTGCCTCCTCTAAGTGTACACTTCACACACTTATCCAATCCAAACTTCATTTTTATGTCACCAGAGTAAGTATGGATGATCCTTAGTAGGTATTCCAGGTTTTGGTCAGAGTCTGCATACAGCTTCAAATCATTCATAAACAAGAGAGGGTTCAGAACACTGTTTGGATTTCTTTGTCTAGTTTGACTAAGGTTGTAGCCCTTGTTGTTATTGCTAAGTAGTTTGCTAAGGGGGTCCAGGGTGAGACAGAATAGCAAGGGTGATAAAGCTGTCCCCCTGGAATATACCTCTCATAATCTTGATATGGGGGATGGATTTTTCCATTTTCATGGGTGAGATTGATGTTTGGTTTTCATTTTGCAATCCAGTTTGTTAAAGTGCTAATAATGGTAGGATGGATTTTGTACAGCTTAAGGCACTCCAAAATCCAGGAGTGTGGGACACTATCAAATGCCTTTTGATAGTCTATCCATGCCATACTTAGGTTTCTGCCTCTCCTCTTACAGTCTTCAAGGATAGTTTTGTTGATGAGCAGCTGATCCTTTGTGCCAAAGCAGTTTCTTCTACATCCTTTTTGGTCTTTCTCCAGATAGTCTCCAGCATCCAGGTGTTCATATATACTGTCTGCAATTAGGCCTGTAAATAGTTTATAGGTGGTGGTGAGACAGCAGATTGGGCGGTATTTATTTGGGAGAATTGTCCCAGAAGTCTTAGGGATGAGGGTTGTATCTCCACTTGTAAGCCATTCTGGTGTTTCTTCTTCTTCTCTGCAAAATTCTGTGAAAAGTGGCAGTGTAATAGTGATGTAATACTGTGACCTGTTTCAGCCAGAAATTTGGGAGCTTGTCTGGGCCAGGTTTTTTAAAGTTGGAGAATTTTGCCACTTTCCTTATCTTATCTTCCGTTATAAATAACTCTTCCATTTCTGGTTTACCCTCATTTGCTACCCTGATGGTCTCTATCCAATCATCATCCTGGTTATGCTGTTCAGGGGTTTCAAAGAGGGGTTTTCAGTATGCTTCCAACTGGGTTTGATCTGGTGGTTCATGGACTGTTATTCTTTCTCTGATGAGATTTTGGTAAAAGCTTCTAGGGTTTGACGAAAATTGCTCGTTATGGTTTTTCATGTCAATCTGCTTTTGTTTATTCCTGATTCTATTGGCTATGGCTGGGATTTTTCCTTCCAATTCCAGCACCTTGTCATGTAGTTGATTATCTCTCTCAAGTTATATTTTCTCTATTTTCCCTATCTGTTTTTTGAGTTTTCCTTGTTGTGTGGGTGTTTGGAAATATTGTTTTAATTTGTTCAGTTCTCATCTGGCTTGTGTAAGTTGTTCAGTTAATTTAACTTTCCAGGGAGGAGGTTTTGGTTTACACTTATGGTTTTGACTGGGGGGCTTTGGTCTAAAGTTTGGGACAAGTTTCTGTTGTATGTATAGGCCAGCAGCATAATTTACTTGATTAAGTTCAGTAAGGACTGTGTTGACTGGGACTAGTCTATTGATTGCTACATTTACTTTGCATAATAGTTGTTTAAACTGTCTATTTCTACTAAGTTTGATCAGTTGGGGCCAGCTTTCCATATTCATGGTTTTAACAATTTCAATTAGATTTGCTAGTTCCTCCTCTACTTCTATTTGCTGTAAATCTATATCTTCATATCATGGTGGTGGTGAGGGGGAAGGGGTTTTTGATCTGGCTGGGGAAGGTAATGATGAGTCAGAGGATCCAGGCGAACTGGGTGGTGAGCCACCCATTCCCATCTGATGATTTGGATTGGTTAAAGAATGTTGGCCGGTATGCTGTCTGCTTTGTGTATCCAATGAGATATCAGATGCATCATCATCAATATTTTGAGTGGCTTCAAGGCACTGGAGTAGTGAAATAGGGTTTATTATTGGGCTGATTTCATTGCAGATAAGCTTATCTATTTCATCATTCTTGTATTCCATTTCTTGTTCACTAAATACCCTCTGGGCTATGAAGTTGTGCTTTGAGTGGTCAATCTTATAGCTGGAGTCTGTCTCTTACATGGGCAGAAGTGGAAGATGATCTCTCTCCATTCCTTTGTGATGTTCTTCTGTCTCTCATGTTTCTGTCTGGCATACTTTGTAGCCCATATCAGTGTCCATTTCTCTTCTCTTGTCCACAATCTTTTAATTTTTTCTTCCCTTTCTTCTCTTTCTCTAGCAATGTAGTGTGAGTTCTTAAATGTCTCTTAAGAGTATAACAAACTGATGCACTGTAGGAACAAGTCCCACATTTAAAAGGCCTTACACCAGTGTGAGTTCTTAAATGTCTCTTAAGAGTAGAACAATTTGATGCACTGTAGGAACAAGTGCCACATTTAAAAGGCTTTTCACCAGTGTGAGTTCTTAAATGTCTCTTAAGAGTAGAACAATTTGATGCACTGTAGGAACAAGTGCCACATTTAAAAGGCTTTTCACCAGCCTTTTCACCAGTGTGAGTTCTTAAATGGACCTTAAGATTCGAAAAATATGATGCACTGTAGGAACAAGTCCCACATTTAAAAGGCTTTTCACCAGTGTGAGTTCGTAAATGGCTCTTGAGAGTCCCAATTTGTGATGCACTGTAGGAACAAGTGTCACATTTAAAAGGCTTTTCACCAGTGTGAGTTCTTAAATGGACCTTAAGACTAGAAAACAATGATGCACTGTAGGAACAAGTGCCACATTTAAAAGGTTTTTCACCAGTGTGAGTTCTTAAATGGGCCTTAAGATTCGAAAAACGTGATGCACTGTAGGAACAAGTGCCACATTTAAAAGGCTTTTCACCAGTGTGAGTTTTCAAATGGCTCTTAACATTAGAAAACTCTGATACACTATAGGAACAAGTGCCACATTCAAAAGGCTTTTCACCAGTGTGAGTTCTTAAATGGGCCTTAAGAGCAGAGAACTCTGATGCACTGTAGGAACAAGTGCCACATTTAAAAGGTTTTTCACCAGTGTGAGTTCTTAAATGGACCTTAAGATTCGAAAAATGTGATGCACTATAGAACAAGTGTCACATTTAAAAGGCTTTTCACCAGTGTGAGTCTTAAATGTCTCTTAAGAGTAGAAGAATGTGATGTACTGTAGGAACAAGTGCCACATTTAAAAAGCTTTATACCAGTGTGAGTTCGTAAATGAATTTTAAGTTTGTGATGCACGTTGGTTTGATAAAAACAAAATGAACATTGATATGTTTCCTCTCTCTCTTTGGTATTAATATAATCTTTGTTCATGAAGTCAGCTGCAGTCATTTTCTGTATGTTTGCTCTTCTTTCTGAATTATTTTTACCTATCTGGAAAACAATAATGACCTCATTTAGGGTCATTCCATGTCAAGTCAGCCACCTAAAACACTCACCCCTTTCAATTTTGCTCATACTTGGCACAATAGCAGATATACATGCCAAACTTAAATTCCCAAATTATTAGAGCTGACTGACCTTTGGTTACTGAGATACAAGGTCACAAAGTTGTGACATTTTGACCTTTTTTGCGTTAAATGACTATTTTCAAAACGGTGTAACTAAACAACTATTAAAGCTAGAGCATTGATTTTGGTCTCATTTTAAAGCTCTTTAGTAGCCCCTTGTTTATTCTCTTGTTAAATATCTCTACTGTGAAAAATAAAAAAATCCCTCAAAAGTTGACCTTTGACCTTGAATAAAAAAAAAATACCTTCTCCTAAAAAATTCAATTTTTTTACATTAATACCTTGAGTCATGTACAACAAAATCCCAAGAAGCTGTAAGTGGCTGATAACTAGTTCAATGTATAAAAAATAATGAATTCAAGCAACATTTTGAAAAAAGTCATTTTATACAAAAATTGTCAAAAAGTCATGACTTTGTGACCTTGTATGTCAGTAACCATTTTTGTCTAAGGTCAGCTCAATCTCTTACAAATACAACCCATATCTACATACTATCTGCAGCCTTCTACAAACAAGCAAATGCTTATTTTTAAATATTTGTTCTTTACCCACCTCACCTGTATGTTGTGCATGTATGTGATGGTTTTCAGTAGTTGACAAGATTCTTGTGGGCCACCCAATTTATTGTGATTTCTAGAAGAGAAAACAATTTTTAATGTATACCTAGATAGCTACCTAATTAACAAATACAAGTAACATATTAAAATGTACATTGATTTCCATTTATCACAACTTAAAATGTATGCAGTGTATATATAGTTACATGACCATTTTAATTTTGAATTCTTACCTTTCTGTGCTGTAGATCTGCCAAAGCTTTGGATGCCTTCAAAGTAACTTCTTTGCAAATCCTGTATGTTCGTCCATTAGTAGTAGATGCCTCAACTTGTGTTAGAATATCTGAATATGGTAAGATTAATTCATCTGGTCGACCAGGATACACAAATGATGGGTTTGGGCCATGAGGATGAAGGAATGTGACTTTTACTTCTCTATTCTCTGGTATCTTTTCCAGCACATATGCCACCCACCAATGGCCATCATATGCAGCAGTAACAAAACCATGTATTTTCTCCTCAGTCACAACTTCTTCCTTTTCAGTAACTTTCTCAATATTTGAATAATCTGATAATGAATAATGTTTAACCTTAAGAGAAGTCAATGAAACTGGCTGTAAATGGTGTAATTTCTGTGTACCAGCAATAGTCCTTGCAGTTGAGTGTCTTTCTTGGAGAAGTTGGCTTTCCTCTTCATGCTCTTTATTGGTTGAAAAATGACATTTTATATTTACAATATTTTCACTTGCAAATGTATATAACTGTTCTGCAGTAAGGATCTGTTCATCATAAGGTCGTTGTAGACTAGCTTTTGCAGCTAATCTCTTAACTGTGCCTCCAACACCATCACAGGGTCCCTTTCCATGACTTGTTGCAAAAAAATTCCATTCTGCCTCAATTCCAAAATCATCTCTGTGATGGCAAAGATTCAAAAAGTTTTTGCAGTTCTTATACTGTCCTGCACACCCATCTGAAAAGTAAATTATTTTGTGGATGGAACCGATGGATGAGATATTATCTTTTAGGAATTTTATCAGATGCTTTTGAAACAAATGTACAGCAACTGTGTTATGGATGTTACACTCTGAAATAATAACAAAGCTAAGGTGAGCAATCTCATCTTCCTTTTTATAGTAAATAACAAATGGATGTAGAGTAGCCATCTCATTGTTCCAGTGAAAGCTCTGAACCTCATCTTGAAGAATAAAGGAATAATTTTCAGCAAAATCACACACAGCAAGGACCTCACCATCTTTCAAAGACATTTTTGTTTCATGGTAATAAGTTGCTTGCATCTTTGTCTTGAAGTCATGTATCTGGTATTCTTTCAGTTGGTTACAGAATTGGTCAATATATTCATCTGTATTCAGTTCTACTGATTCAAGATTTGACCGATCTGTATTGGTCCACTTTTTAAAATTTACGATATCAATGAAGTTGTTTGTAAATATGTCCAGTAGTCTGTTTTTTAAATCTGATGGATCTGCACATTGTTCACATTGTCTGAGGCAGCATTTCTGTGAGGCAGGATTGCATTCCATAAAGGCAACACAATGACGTACATTCTTAATAGGTGTGTCATCATTTGCAGTTAGTTTTTCTAATTCAGCTCCTACAAACATAAGTTTGGCATTCTGATGAATTGTACAGACACATACTGAGTGAGTTCCTGTTGCTCCAGCAATAACACACTGCTTTGGACGCAATTCTGCAAATTTACTGAATCCCACCTTAACCAAAGGATTTCTTTCTTTGAAAATATGATAGGCTTCTTTTAAATTGCAAAGTAAAAGATGCTTTTGCAAATGTATCCTTCCTCTTTCATTGTCAATGATACTACAATAGTCTTTCTTTCCTGGCATTGTTCTACTGATGTCTTCTGAAAGATAAAATGCTTTAATAGCGTCAACAGTATCCTGTTTAATTCTTTTCCCACCCTTTGGATTTGGGTCTGAAAGGACACCTTTTTCTTCAACTATTTTTTTAGCAATAGATGCTGTATGCCTTGTTGTGTTAAATTCTGAAGCAATTTTCCTAATGCTCCAACTTTTGGGCAATACAGTGAGGATTTTTATTTTATCACTTCTTTTAGTATTTTCATTTTTGAATTTTTCCTTGAGTTGATTTATTATTTCTAAACAGTCTACATCTCCAGATGGCTCCTTAAATTGTGAGTCAGAAATCTCTTTTCCTGCAACTGTTTCCATTCTCTTCTTAACTGTCTTGTCACCTTGCTTAGTTTTTTAGCTCCATATGACTTTTGCTCTACAAGCTTTCTCTTTTTTATGGGTGATTCACCAATTGAAACAAAAGAAGCATTCAAAGTACACATCTCATGGTTTTGCTCTGAAGTTGATGCATCACTATTGTCAACATTTTCAATTTTCTCAAGATCTTCAGGTGGTTCACTTACAAGAAGAATCATCATTTATGTCTGAATTCAAAGTGCCTATTCCTTTCTCAGGCAAGGACTCAAGATGTTCTCTACACTGCTTACAAAGTCTGTGATGTAGTGTTAAGTGCAGATCGGGAAACTTATTTACAAGTTCCTGTGGTACAATTCTCAAACTCTTCTTTCGACACTGACCTTTGTGACGCAGCAAAGGATCAGCACACTTCTGTTTCAGTTTTAAATGTTCCATGTTTGTACTCTGAAATCACAAAAGCACAAAGAAAATCCTGAAAAGAAAACAATGAACAATTAATGAATTATTAAATAAATTTTTATACATGTATTTAGTAAAAATAAATTAACTTTAACTTGAAGTCAGGAGTCAACTCTGTAAAGTTGACAGTACTTATATACTAGTTGGGCCTTTGGATCAGCGCTACTCCAGTAGATTTGGGGCTGTGAGGGGTTTAAACCTGGTTGTCTTTTAAAAGACTTCTTTTGGCACAGGTCACAAAAAGGTTTTTGAACTAATAATGTTAAGTTGAACTAAGTCTTCACTGACACTATATCAGAACAGAACTTTTAAATAAATGAACTGACAAAAAAAATCTAAAATTGAAGAATGATGCCAACTTCATTTATTTTTTATACATTGAACTAGTTATCAGCACTTACAGCTTCTTGGGATTTTGTTGTACATGACTCAAGGTATTAATGTAAAAAAATTGAATTTTTTAGGAGAAGGTATTTTTTTTTATTCAAGGTCAAAGGTCAACTTTTGAAGGGATTTTTTTATTTTTCACAGTAGAGATATTTAACGAGACAATAAACAAGGGGCTACTAAAGAGCTTAAAATGAGACCAAAATCAATGCTCTAGCTTTAATAGTTTTTTAGTTACACCGTTTTGAAAATAGTCATTTAACGCAAAAAAGGTCAAAATGTCACAACTTTGACCTTGTATCTCAGTAACCAAAGGTCAGTCAGCTCTAATAATTTGGGAATTTAAGTTTGGCATGTATATCTGCTATTGTGCCAAGTATGAGCAAAATTGAAAAGGGTGAGTGCAAAAGTGCCATTTGTGGCTGAGTTTGACTTGGAATGACCCTTCAACATTTTTTATAAAACTCACTAACACAATGAAATTATTCATATATAATAATAATAATAATAATAATAATAATAATAATAATAATATCAATAATTATGCTTATCAAGTAAAAAATTTAAAACTTTTAACTATTTTTACTTTGTATTTTAACTTTTCACTCAGAATTATGATTGAAAATTTCACCATAAATTTTAGTTTGACTGATAATGAATTTTCACTAATCAATAATGGTGACACTTAAATTTGACTTCAAATTTACTTCCAACATCAATTTTTAAGTTAGAATTTAAAATTAAAATTAACTCTCAATTTCAACACTGACTTTACCCAAATCTGAAATTTATTCTAATTGGAAGTTTCAAAGCAAGGCTAATTTCTGTTAAAGAAAGCTTCTCAACACTAAAACAAAATTCAAATTCATAGAGTCAAAGCCAAAGTGCCAAAACTTTTTCTAGATGGATGAACTGATTGAATTTTAACTGTGTACATTTTAAATGACCTAAAATTTTTGCTTTGAAAAGTGATATATAGTTTAAATCTTGCTTTGAAAAGTGATATATAGTTTAAATCTTGAGATTTGTTTATAGTTTAATTTTGTCTTTGACTAACTTTGAGTGATGAAATCAAAATTAAATTTTGAATGTTACTTTGAATTCTGAGCAACTAAATTAGTTTAACTTTCATTTTCACTTCCATTTTACCTTTTGACTTCTGAATTTAAATTTATTCAGATCAACAGTTAAGACTGAAGTCAGTCAAAGTAAATGATAAAACTCAAACTTAAAGATAAATAATAAAAGCATCAAATGAAGTGTGACAATTCTGGCTTACATAAACAAAGTTCTTGCTTCCTACACCTAAAAGGAAATCTTAAATCAAAAACCACATCTTAAAGCAGGAGTAGCAATGTTTCACTCCAATCACTGGGGCATTCTCAAGCTCTCCTGCTTTCCTTTTCCTGCATGAAATATCTCCTATCACTGGCCTCCTTAGCTGATCTTTTTCCATATCTCATCTACCTGTGACCAGTCCAGCATACTCTCACACACACACTTCGCCACCTAATTCTTCACTACATATACGTGCATCTAACATGACAATCATTAAAAAAAAACCACAAACAGCCTTGGAGTCTCCTGGGAAAATGTCCCTACTCTGACTATTCACCCCAATAACAGACCCAGGCATTGGGGTTGGATCTGCTACTACCCATTTGAGATGATGTAACATTTATCACCTTCACTCAAATTTTCAATCTGTTGACCACCACTTCCCCTCCTCTAAACCTCACCTTCTCTTCCTCACTGAAACTCAAGTGTCTGAGACAACTCATAGCAACCCCTTCTCTGTACCCTCTTACTTTCTCTATAGGGTAATTCTACGAGAAATAGACAAATGAAGTACACAGTAACCTCTTCAAAATTCATGAAACTTGGTGTGAGGGTTGGTTTATGTCCAAATTACAAATTTCTGAATTTTTTTGAAAATTGGTCAAGTTGGTCAAATTTTATGGCTTGACCAAATTTTGGTCAAATGAAAAAACCAATAATTTTCAAATGTAAATATCTCAGCTCCTAATTGTGGTAGTGTAGCAAGTCTTAAATGATAAAATATGTAAAATTAACTGTAGTTTCTAAATATGTATAATTTTTTTAGGGTAACAAAAATAAAATTATGATTTTTTTTTTTTTTTTTTTTTTGCAATTTGGCAGCGAAGATATCATTTTTCGAAAAAAAGACCAGGAATAAAAAAATGTTTATTTGATGTATGTACACCATAATAAGTAATAAAAAGTCAGCTTATCGACGATTACTATGAAAAAAAAAAATCCTCCAAATTTTAATAATTTTTTGCTTTCTTTCCAGATTTTCAGTATATATCTAATTTTCTAGTATACGTAAATTTAACTAACCCTTAAAATGCCTCAAAACACAATTTTGTTGCGATCCTATGAAAAAACACTCAAGAAGAATTTCTGTATCATCAAAACAGTAAACTCTGCCATGGCAGCTGCAAGCTATAGAATTTTGGAAGAAAATCAATTACTATGCAGCAATTGCTATGTCACAATTAAAAAGAAGCCAATTGTATTAGAACATGTTCAATGTTCATCCAGAGAGCCGGAACCTGCGCCAATACCTGAGCCAGATATACTTAACGAATCTATGGAGTGAAGCAGTAGCGATTCCACAATCCACCACCATTGGAAGAATTTGTCGTTCAAGACAGGCAATTCAATAAAGATTTGCTCAGCGACAATATTTTACCTTTATTTGATGAAAACCCTATTAAAACAGGTAATAAAACAATAGAGACTCCGTTCAAGACATTTGTTTCTTAATGCCAAATTCGTAGTTTTCTGTTTTTAAATATTAGCATCAGCACTTGAATACATATATACAAAATATTTGATATTTGATTATTTCACACAACCTAAATTTATGAATTTGTTTTATAGCTGGATTGAAGCCAGGACAAAAACAGATAAAGGCTTCTACGAAATTCAGATCAACAACGGAAAAGGTTAAACGAAGTTTTGAAGCTGCTTCTGGGGCTCCTATTGACTATTCTGAAGCTGATCCATCCAAAAAAGTTGTTTGGAAGATGATTTAGAGAGGCAAGACTACTTTTCGGACATAGTTATTGAAATTTGACATTTTAAATTAAATTTAATACAGTCATCGAAGTATATACTAAATTAAGTTTTATCTGTTTACATTTTTATAATCGGACAATATAATACATATACATATATTTTATGAAAAGTTTAATTAAAAATATACTAATTAAACTTAATGTCAAATACACTATTTCAGGTATCAAAAGGTTATGGAAGAATTAAAGGAGAAATTTCAAGCAAGTAACGATCGCAATCTTAGGTTACAAATACTATCATTGTATCCTTGAAAAAACTGCTGACTTCTTTGGAGCAACAAAGTATATGGTGCGTAAGAGCCGCAATCTTCAAAAACAGTTTGGGATTCTTCCTAACATTCCAAACATGACGAAAGGGAAGGTCGTCACAGCTGAAATGAAAAAAATCATTCGGGAGTTTTATGAAAATGACGAATATAGTAGGATCAAAGATTATAAGTTTGCAATAAATGAAGAGGGTGAAAAAATAAAAAAACAAAAAAGACTGGTATTGTGTAACTTGAGTTATATGCTGAATATGCAAAAAATGATGAAAATCCCAAAATAGGCTTTAGTACCTTTGCTCATCTTCGACCGTCGTGGTGTGTGCTTACGGGACAAAGCAGAACTCAGTGTTTGCATATCTACGCATCACCAAAATCCGAAACTACAAATATCAGCGTTAGGCATTAAAGATTTAGACTACAAAAAATTAATGTCTTTATCCATCTGCGGCATGGACAATAAAGATTGTATGATGCACCGATGCAAAAGATGCCCACAAGAGGTTGGAATCAAAAATTATTTGGAAAGTTTGGACTTCATGGCGATGGAAGAGATAAAATATAAACAATGGGTATCCGTCAATCACTGTATGTTAAAAGATATCACCGAAACTCCAGAGGAATAGGTGGAATCGCTCACCAAAAAAATTGCACAACTGACAAGACACCACTTCACGAATAAATGTCAGTCGAGTTACTTCAAAAATCTAAAAGAAACTCTGCCCGAAAATGAAGGTGTTTTGGTGGGTGATTTTGCGGAAAACTTCTCATTCATCGTACAAGATTGTGCCCAGGGGTTTCATTGGGAGAACTCGCAATGTACAGTGCACCCATTCATTTATTATTCCAAAAACAATGCAGGAAAACTAATTTGCAAAAGTTACTGCTTCGTTTCAAACCGTCGCAGGCATAATACAATTCTGGTTCATAGTTTTCTCAAAGAATTAATCCTGTGCATCCAACAACAAAATTCAAACCTAACTAAAATTTATTATTTCACAGATGGATGCGCGGCTCAGTATAAGAATAAAACAAATTTTCTAAATTTATGCCATCATTTCAAAGACTTCAAAATTCATGCTGAGTGGAATTTTTTCGCGACATCCCATAGGAAGAATGCCTGCGACAGTATTGGCAGAACGGTAAAAAGAGCAGTCACCAGAGAAAGCTTACGACAGCCTCTCGACCATCAAATCTTAACAGCTGAGGACTTCTACAATTTCTGCTCTCAAGAATTCCTAACCGCTATTGACTTTTTTTACGTCTCTGAGGCAGAAGTTGTAGATGTAGAGCTTTCTTTGCAAAAACGTCTGAGTGAACCTATTACTTCTATCAAAGGTACTCAACAATTACATCGCTTCATCCAAATTTCCAAGAATTCGTTGAAGGTTTATCCACTCTCCTCTCTCACAGTGCACAGTCAGTCGAAATAAGAGAGCTCATTAGAGTTTCTGCTTCAGATCAAGAACATAATACTGTCTCTCAACGTGAAATTGAAACAGGCTCTTTTGTGGGTTGTATGTAAGAAAATAAACTATGGCTCGGATTAGTCCAGTCCTTTGACTGTGAATATGATGATTTTCTGATAAAATTTCTCCATCCTTCGGGCGTATGTCCCTCATACGTTTTTCCTGCGCAAGATGATGTTTGTCACGTTCCAACAGAAAATATATTTGGGAGTATTGAAGCAAGTTTACGAGGAGGAACAAGAATACAATACATTTTTCCGCTTCAAGAATTAAATAACTTTTCAAAGAAGATAAAATAAATTCTATCAAATGTATACTATTTAAGATTGTCTATATAATATTTCTAAAATTTTTATCTAAGACTTGTGTATCTACTTAATAGTTATAAAAATCTTTTCAAATTCTTTTTTCTTATGTGTAGTATTAGGAAGAGTATTTTATACTCTGAAAAGCGCTTTATAAATTAAACATTATTATTGTCAAGATATTCTGTCCCTAAATATAAGAGAGGTTATGTATGTACATTGTACATATATTTTAAAAGATTTTTTCTCCTTTGGTTTATCTACATGTATTTTTTATATGAATTGAAAATTGTCTTTCTTTGGACCAACAGGTCTGTAATAAATCTTCGTTGTCTGAAAAACATTTTATTACTTAATTTCAAACTCAGTTTTGAGCCTTATAATAAACTATAAGCCGACTTTTTATTACTTATTATGGTGTACATACATCAAATAAAATAAAATGATATCTTCACTGCCAAATTGCAAAAAAAAAAAAAAAAAAAAAAAAAAAAAATTGACATTTTTTCCAAAAAATCATAATTTTATTTTTACCCTAAAAAAATGATACATATTTAGAAACTAGTTAATTTTACATATTTTATCATTTAAGACTTATTACGCTACCACAATTAGCAGCTGAGATATTTACGTTTGAAAATTGTTGGTTTTTTCATTTGGCCAAAATTTGGTCAAGCCATAAAATTTGACCAACTTGACCAATTTTCAAAAAAATTCAGATTTTTGTAATTTGGACCAAAACCAACCCTCATACCAAGTTTCATGAATTTTGGAGATGGCGGAGTGTACATTTGGCACTTTCATTTGTCTATTTGTCCTGGAATTACCCTATACTCAATTTCACTTCAAAGATTGATGTTGTGTATATGTACAATGACCTAACTTGTTCTCATATTCCCAAACTTGTCTACCTTCTCCTAATTCTACTGACAATCCAAAATTCTTTGACTACCTCACTTCCAGAGTAGAATACATTCTATCCCACCCTCCTTTTGCTGAAATCTCCATTTTAGATTTCAATGTTCACCACCACCTTTGGCTTTCCTCTCATTTTACTAACACCCCTGGTAAATGAGCTTACAACTTTCCTATCCTGAATGATAGAAAAGTTGTACAGCACCCTACTCTTATCCCCAATTGCCTTGAAGATAGGTCCAACATTCTAGATTTATTTCTGACATTTCAACCTCCTCCTTACTCTGTCAAACTTTTTTCTCTGTTGGGCTCCTCCAACCACAATCTTATATCTGTTCCTTGTCCTATCACTCCAATTCAGCCTTTGAATCCTCCGAAGAGGAGCCTTTGGCACTGCTGATTAGGAGGCCCTTAGGCAGTACTTCTTTGATTTCATATGGAATGATTACTGCATCCATGGCTGAGGCCCTTCCAAGTGTGCTGATTGCATCACAGAGATGATTCTTTCAAGTATAGAGGCATACATTCCATATTCTATTCCTACTACTATTGCTAAAAAAAAACCTTGGTTTAACTTTACTTGTTCTAATGCTATCCACAACAGAGAGGAGGCTTTCAGAAGATACTGTCACTATCAAACTCAACTCTCACTTAGCTTACATATTTGCTCAGGATTGTCCAAAATCTGTTCTTCAACTTGCCAAAAATTCCTTCATCGGACAAAAATGTAAAAACTTATCCAAATCTAATTTTTCTTGCTCTTTCTGGCATGTATCTAAGAACCTCTCCAACAACTTTACTTCCTCTTATTTCCCATTCCAATGACTCAGTTTTCATCTCTTCTGACAAAGCTGAGCTCTTTGCTCAAACTTTCACCTCCAACTCAACCATGAACAATTCCATTGCTGTTCCTCCATCTCCTCCTCCTCCTTCCTCTGACTTTATTATGTCAGAAATTAGAATCTCTTCTAAAGATATCCTTTCTGCCCTATCTGGTCTCAACTCTAGGGAGGTGTACAGTCCTGATGGTGTTCCTCCTGTTGTTCTCAAGAATACTGCTTCTGTGCTGACACCCTGCCTATGCAAACTCTCATCTGGTACTTTTCCTTCCTGCTGGAAGTTCACTTTCATTCAGCCTGTCCCAAAGAAAGGTGACCACTCAACCCTCCAACTATTTTTATGTACAGGGTGTACATAAAGTCAGGATCTATTTAAATAATTATTTTTTTCTATTTTTCTTTTCAGAAGCCCTTAGAATGAATACAGAAGAGCGTGTGGCAATAGTAATTTGGCGAATTGAGGGAAAGAAATACAATGACATCAGAGAGAAGTTTAGAAGGAGATTTCATAAGCCGGGGCCAATAGACAAGACAATATGAAAATTTGTGAACAAATTTAAACGAATGGGATCTGTAAATGATGAAGCAAGATCAGGACGACCGTGTATGTCAGATCTTACCGTGAATGCAGTACACGGAATTATCACTGAGGAGCCATGTACGTCCATTCGTGCTGCATCACACAGACTCAGTCTCCCAACCAGGGCCGGATTTACTTGCTTGTGGGCCCTAGGCCAAACCTTATCAGTGCCCCCCCCAAAAGAAATATTATATATATATATATCGTAATATTGTAATGTAAAAAAAAAAGAATTACAACATAATGTAACACATCAATAATTTTATTCAAATTAGTTTTATATCATGTACAACTTATTCTTACACAAAGGAATAATGGAAAAAAATACAGTCAAATTGAAGCATAATAAATTTTGCAATAAGAATTACAACATAATGTAATACATTACACATTAATAATTTTTAATCAAATTAGTTCCATATCAAGTACATCAAAGTAAATCAAGTTCCATATCATGTACATCTTACACATAGGAATAATGGAAAAATACAATGAAACTGAAGCATAATAAATTTTGCAAGCACAACTATGTGAAGTTCAAAATGACTTTTTCCTGCTTTTTTCTATGGCAAATTTGTCAATGATACTGTTTGTGTCAAGGGATTGTAGGAGGTCCCCAGTGGGCACTAGGCCAATGGCCTATGTTGCCTATTCGAAAATCCGGCCCTGCTCCCAACGTCATCTGTGCACAAAATTCTGAAAGTTAATTTGCAGAAGAAAAGCTATCATGTGCAGGTTTTACATGATTTACATGAGGAAGATTTCCCTCGATGAAGTGCTGTGTGTGCTGATCTCATAGAACAAATCTGGAGTGATAATTTAATGGACAACATTCTCTTTAGTGATGAAGCCACTTTCCACACGTGTGGAAAAGTAAATCGCCATAACTGTCGAATTTGGGCAGATGAAAGACCGAATGATTTCGTCCAAAATTGGGAGAGAGACTCACCTAAAGTTAATGTCTGGATGGGTTTAACAAAATCTACGGTTTATGGTCCTTTTTTCTTTGCTGAAGCTACAGTTACAGGGTTTATTTATCTGGACATGTTGCAGCAATTCCTTGAACCTCAGCTGATTGGGGATAGGATTGTTAGTACCATCGTCTATCAACATGATGGTGCTCCTTGTCACTATGCCAAAATTGTTCAGGATTATCTAAATGGACATTTTCCAAATTGCTGGATCGGACACGGAAGCAACAGACCTTGGCCAGCAAGATCACCAGATTTAACCCCTTTAGATTTCTTTGCATAGGGCTTTATCGAATCGCACATCAGACGAAGATTACGAGTCTTGAAAACTTACATACACGTATACGAACTGCTGCAGATAACATAACCCCGCAAATGCTCCAGAATGTGTTTAGAAATGCTGCGGAACGATTTGAGCTGTGCAGGGATACTGATGGGCATCACGTCAAATCCTACTCTTAATTATTTAATAAATGTTAACACTTTATCATTTTATGATTGAATTCCATATAATTTCCAAGTGCTTCACAAAAATAGATCCTGACTTTATGTACACCCTGTATTTTATCCTGTAATTTTAAGTTAAAAAAATACATCTTTGTTAATATAATTAAGAGTGCAAGTAGGTAATAACTGAGTTAGCCCTCATATATTGTTACATCATTTTCTATAAGTATGGTACATTTCTGAACCATTTTCTCTATCTTATGTAGGGGGACTTACGAAAAGAGAACTCTTTCAGTTTCATTACAGTAAAATCTTTAATTTTTATTTTATTTACTTATTTTTTGGAGGTCTATATATAAAAATGAAAACTTCAATTGAGGCAATGTTAGATGAGAACCACCTGTATTGATTTTTCCTGTCCAACATGCAAATATTCATTCATAGTTATGAAAAAGTGGGGTTTTCATTCTACAGTGCCCGCGAAAAGTATCCGATCACCCTGGAAATTTGTATTTTTTACATAAAAAACAATGTTTAAATGTATACTAACCTTATATTAGTATTTTGTCATCTGTCCTTTGGTTTGGATGACTTGTTCTAGACGTTTTGGCATGGATTTAATCAAGTTTTGACAAACTTCCACTGATATTTCCTTGCACCATACCTTTTTGATGGCTTCTTGTAATTTTTCGACTGAGCCAGTGTCGTGGCATTCAACCTTATTTTTTATTATTAGCCACATATTTTCTATCGGATTGAGATCTGGACTATTACCAGGCCAATCCAAATTATCAAATTTATTGTCAGTAATCCATTTTGTCACTATTTTGGCCCTGTGACATGGTGCACCATCATGCATGTATGTTTTTGTCCTTTGGATTGCCATTGCCATTGGAAGTTTATCCTGTAGCATTGCTAAATACCGTGCACCATTCATAGTTGTGTTTCTTCGGAAGAAAATATAGGTTTCCACGCCCATAGTAACCGAAACAACCCCAAACCATCACACTTGGAGGGTGTTTCATTGTCTTTAGGGTGTATTTAGGGTCCATCCTATTTGAGCCAATGGGCCGGCGAACCTTTTTTGGACAACTTCTGAATGTCAAAAATGTCGACTCATCACTAAATAAAACCTTCTTCCAGTCATCAACAGTACAATGAATATATTTTTTACAAAATGCGACACGTTTTTTACGCATTTTTTCATTAATGAACGGTTTCTTAGCAGCATGGCGAGATGGTAATCCGAGTTCTTTTTGGAGCCGCTCCTGGATAGTTCGTTCAGAAACACCAGATAACAAATTATTCATATTAAATTTTATTTCTTTCGCAGTTATTGTTGGTTTTTTCAATACTAAACGTTTCATAAGTTTGTCTGTTCGTGAATTTGTTTTTCTCGGTCTGCCAGATCGTTTTTTAGGGACTGGCGTGTTAGGCCCGTGAAACCCATAAATTAACGGTACTTTGGGATATGTTTAATTCCTTAGCTATCTGTCTCTGTGATTTCCCACATGTATGCAAAGCAACAATAGCACCTCGACAATCACTCTTAAGTTGTTTTTTAGCACACATTATATATAAATTTTATTTACACCACTTTCTGTAAAAAATAACAAAATATCAATAAATTTACACAAACAGTGAAATCTGACAACTTTGAGACACAGCCACCCACAACGAAGGCTACCAGAACACTAATTTGAGAATGCGTTGGATAGCTCTCATATCAGCGAGCAACCTCAAAGTTACCAGATGTCGCTAGAACAAATAGAAAGTGAATTATGTGTCTCTGAATATCAAGGGAAAATATTGTATTTTCTTGAGTGATCGGATACTTTTCGCGGGCACTGTATGTTACTTTATTTTATATTTTATTGACTATATTTATTTCAGAATACAATATTTATTACAGTATTACAGACAGGTACAAGTATTTACAAGCAAAAATCACCCTCGCTTTATGTGACTTCTCTTAATGCAATGACCCTATTTCTACAACTCTCACTTTGTGCAAGAAAAATTCATATAAAGCAAGGGTGACCTGCATTTCTTTATAATCCAAGTTATGAACAGTTGAACTTAGGAATGGGATTCAAGAACATAACCCATCCATTAGTTGGGGAGTGTCTGTATTTAAAGTATTTTTATCTTTTGAACTTCCACTCTGCTTTAACATATGGCTATTATTACTCATAGTATTGTTGCTAGATTTCTTTCCTTTCAAATAAATTGCAAGAAGGTTTTTACCTTACCTGTTCATTTAATGGTCTTCCAACAGTCCTAACTTCATTATCATTTATATTCAGTTTTTTAAGCTTAACCATTGGGTATTTGGAACACTCAATTCTTCTGAACAGAATATGCTTACTCAATGACACATCAGAATCTTGTTTTTGATCCTGAAGTTTTGAAATTTCCTCCAAATTTGGATCATGAAAAGATTCAGGGCTTTCTTCCTGACACAAATTTTCAGATCTCTGAAACAAATTAATAAAAATGTCTTAAAGAACTTTACATGGGAACACTTGATACATCTCAAAATGGGTATTAAATTTTAATCACTTTATAATCATTTTATAAAAGTATGAAAACAAAAGTTTATCACACTACTACAGAAGTTTATTTCATTATAAAACTGTTTCAGACTCTCAGGTTATATTTGAAAGTGAACAAGTTATAGGTTAATCCACTGGACATCACATCATCAAGGTCAGTGACAATGAAAATACTTAGAGAACACAAGCTATAAATTAAATAACAAAACTATGAATGGCAAATAGTCAAGACTGAGACATTCAATCTGCAAGTGTATCACAGAGGGCCTCTCCAACAAATACAAGTATGTATGACAAATGTTTAACCCACTCAAAATAAATTATTAAATAAAAAAGAACAAATGTTTTTTCTCTCTCTCTCACTTTACTACTAATACTGTCAACTTAGAAGAACAAGAACTTATTCATTTGTATACAGGGTCTGATCAAAAAGTTCTGGGACAGATGTATTTATTGCAAAACTAAATGTCACATACCTAATCAAATTTGTTTCCTTCTAATTGTAAACAGTGATTGCAGTGGTCCAGTCATTTATTGAAGCACCTGTTATACCCTTCTTTCGGAATGTTCTTCAATTCTCGCGTTGCATGTTGTTCATCTCTGCTACTTCCTGAAATCTTTTTCTTGAGGGTATTTTTCAACTTGGAGAACAGGAAAAAGTCACAGGGTACCAAATCCTATGAATAGAGTGGTTGGGAAACCAGTGGAATAATGTGCTTTGATAAGAATTCCCTCATGGAGAGTGCAAAATGCCTGGCAAAATGGGCACTGGGTTTGTGGATATTGCATTATGACAATGCGCCCTTTCACACACCACTCTCCAGAAGAGAATTGAACATTTTGAAAGAAGAGTATAAAGAGGTGCTTCAATAAATGGCTGGACTGCTGCAATCACTGTTTACAGTCACAACTACTTTGAAGGAGACAAATATGATTAGGTATGTCTCATTTAGTTTGGCAATAAATACATCTCTCCTAGAACTTTTTGATCAGACCTCTTATGATACATCTCAAAGAAAAAATGGTTTTACTTACTATTTACAACTTAATTATGAGAACACTTTACAAGTCAAATTCCATTTCATAATGTATAATATGGATATGGATAATGGTGAATAACTATGGGGAAGTATGGGGAAATGCTCCATAGTTATTTACCATAATCAATGGTTGAACTCCAGCCCCCACGGATTTTGATGAAATTTGGTACCCAAATATTCCTGTGAAACATTAAGCCCAAATGAATCATTAGACCCAAGTTAAAATTCAGTCTTGAGTTACTCATGACTTCATGAAACAGCATAGCTTGGCTCCAACTGCCCCCACTCATTATAATTTATATATCATTAGAATGAAATGAGTTCTAACAATTCTGAAAATATTCCTTCATTACTATACATCAAAAAGAGCCAGGTCTGAAAGCACTACCATACTTGGGGTAGCTTCAGCTCTTCATCACACCAACATTAGTGATCAAGATTCCACCTTTGTATTCTCTGCAACTGAACAAAGTCTTTGGCTATGATGTTTCTGAATTGGCCACAAACAGAACTACAAACAGAAGAGCTAATATGCAACACAGAAGGCAATTATCTATCTCACTACAGAAAAACTTTCCTTCTACCTCAACACATTATCCACTGGGATGATAAAATGCTCTCAGACTGTCCATAACTGTGGTTATGGACAGGATGCCAATAACAATGACTAGCTAGTGAGGATGTTGATTGGCTACTGGGAGTGCCTAAGCTTGAAAATGGTACTGGTGAAGCTACATCAGCTGTTATAAATATTACACTCAAGGACTGGAAGATTGAGAAGAGTCAAAACAATGTCATTTGACACCACTGCAAGAAACAGTGGGCACCATTCAGGAGCTTGCATTCTTGTTGAAGCCAAGCTTGACAGAAACTTTCCATACCTTGCTTGAAGGTACCACTTTGATGATGGAAATGTCTTCAAACTTTGCTTTGGATCCTAAGTGACCCCAAACATTGGAATATTAAAATATTTTTAGACAAAGCGCAATTTGCAACAGGAATGAATGACAAGATCACATTTTCTAATGGAAAAATGGGGAACTACAAAAGAAAGCCCTTAAATTTGTCCAAGGTGAATTGGCAGAAAAGGTTCAGCAGTGGATAATTATCATGAATTGCTAGAATTTAGTTGTTTTCTTGGGAGAAACCCCACCTTCAGGCATTCATTTCCTGCAAGCAGATGCTGTATACTTCAGGCCCATTAGATGGCTAAATTAACCTGTACAATAAAAATTTGGGATTTACTTAATGTAAAGAAAAGCAGTTGTTGAAATTACACTGCTTTTCCACCCTTAAATATATTGTTCGCCTGGTTTACAGCTCTACTTCCTGGCACTGCCCCAGCCAATGACCATAAATTTTGGAAAAAGATTCTGGCCTACAAAGCAGTGAATGCAGTATTGTGTAAGGCAGCTCTGATTGCTTCTCAATGACATCTCTGGTATTTCAGTGAGAAACTTGCATCCCTTTAATTTTTTGACAATGAAACCCTAGTCTCTGTGAAGGAGGATGATGAATGCCCTCCAGACCCCTGAAATTGAAGTGACTCCAAAACAAATTCAAATGGATATTTCAACCTCACAAAGGGTCTGGAAGACCTCATTTCAGAAAATACAACACACTTTTTTCTATAACCCTTCATCTCTCCCCTGACACTTCTCTGATGAATTTTGATCCACATGACTGGAATAAGTCCAATAAATTTAATAAAGCACTGGAGTCTGCAAAACCTGTGTGTGGTCAATGATATAACAGAGAGAGGTGTCAAGTTTATTTAAGACTTCAGCCAGAGCTTGACAAAGAGTGAGGAACAGAAACAGTTTCTGTACAAGTTGTCAATGACCATCAATCCAAGTTTCCAACACCAAAAAAACCCATGCTGGCCACTGCTGACACTAGGGCTAGCAAAATTAACTAGGTTGTTAATGAGTGGTTAGCAACCATGAAACTCCTTCCCACCTTTAAGGGGCTAATACTCACAGGCAAATGAGAGGGACCTAAGTGCCAACTGTTGGAACTGTCCCTCCACTTCTACAATTTTTCGCAACCTCATCCCAAAATTCAATACCATGCTGTGGAGAACCTCTGTTGGAATGTTGATGATTTGATGTTCAATCGATGATTTCAGCTCCTCCAGTGTCTTTGGGTTGCTCTGGTAAACTAATCTTTGAGGTATCCCCACAAAAAGAACTCACACAGGTTGACATCAGGCAAATAGGCAGGCCAATCAATGCTGCTTCCATAGTGCTTCTGATAGTCCAAACCAATGACATTCTCTCCAAACTGATATTAAACAAATGATGTGAGTAGTATAATAGTATAGTATATTTTTAATATTTGCTTTCCTTTAAGGAGAAAAACAGTTTCGCCCAAAAGGGTCGCAAATCCATGGATCACTCCAGGAATTATCACTTCAATAAAGAACAGAGATAAATTATTCAAATTGCAATTGCAGAGCAAAATTCCTAAAATACAATATACTCAATACAGAAACAAATTAACTAAAATAATCAAAATTGCAAAATATAACTATTATAACAATCAATTTTCCAAACATAAAGGAGACATGAAAAACACTTGGACAACCATAAACAATCTTCTCAGAAAACAAATTAAGAAAAATTCAATAGAGAAATTAAATGTTGGTAATAAAGAAATTACTGATGATACTGCTATTGCAGACTCTTTAAATGCACATTTTACTTCAATAGCGGATAAGCTTCACTCACAATTAATAAATAATGATCACTCACCTCTAGAATATATGCCACCCAGCCCACTAAATTCATTTTCTTTTGTTCCTGCTACCTCTACTGAGGTCCAGAATATTATTGGTAAACTAAAAAATACAAAAAACAACATTCATAACATTCCTGTACCTATATTTAAACTTGTTAAAGATAAGATATTTGTAACTTTGGCTAAAATTATCAATCAAAGTATTTCCAAAGGAATATTCCCATCAATGCTAAAAACTGGTTGTATAACACCCCTTTTTAAAGGGGGTGATCCTACACTAGCAACAAATTACAGGTTGGTGTGTTCATTATCTGTGTTCAGCAAAGTTTTCAAAAAAATTGTAAAATGTAGAATGCAGCGATATTTAGAATCCTACAAGTTATTATCTCCAAATCAATATGGCTTCCGTAATAATAGAACAACGGAAATGGCTATTTTAAATCTTATGGAAAATGTAAATATAGCTAAGGAGAACAAAGAAATAATATCATCAATATTTATGGATTTGAGTAAGGCGTTTGACGTAATAGACCATAATATTCTACTTAATAAATTGTATTGTTACGGCTTTAGAGGGGCAATCAGTGATTGGTTTAAAAGTTATTTATCTGATAGATATAATTTTGTATCAGTAAATAAGGTTTGCTCCACTAAAGCGCTTGCCAAACATGGTATGCCACAGGGCTCAGTGCTGGGTCCACTGTTATTTTTATTATATATAAATGACCTTCCACGTTCATCTGATATACTGAACTTCATAATGTTTGCAGATGATACAACTCTCTCTTTTTCTTGCAAAGATGTTAATACAGCTAAGAATATATTTCATTCAGAATTCATCAGTGTAATGAAATGGTTGACCACCAATAAACTCTTCCTAAATACCAGTAAAACAAATTTCATGATGTTTACTAATAAAAGAAATATATATCTTGATGAACTTAATGTTAATGAAATCACCATAAAGGAGTGTACTGTAACAAAATTTCTTGGTGTAATGCTAGATAAGAATTTGCAATGGAGCGATCATGTAAATTATATTGCGAAAAAGATTTCAAGGAGCGTTGCTATAATGTTTAAACTTAGAAATGTAGTCCCTAAACAAGTTTTATCGACTCTTTATCATACTCTTGTTCTTCCTTATCTAACATACTGCACCCTTGTTTGGGGAAACTCCGCTAACAATGCATTAAATGGTATCTTTGTCATTCAAAAACAAGCAATAAGGTTATTATCTGATGCTGATTTCCTTGATCACTCTAGTGCATTATTTAAAGAGCTAAACCTACTAAAGCTCAATGATATAACCAAACTGACACATTTTATTTTTATTTACAAGTGTAAGAACAAAATCATTAATTTGCAATGGGTAAATAGATATTTTGTAACTCAAGAAATCCACTCGTATCAGACCAGAAATAGATCAAAGCTTGTTATACCTCAATTTAGACTGTCTTCATCTCAAAAACTACCCATTTTCATTGGATTGAAACTATGGAATGACTTGCATGCTGATATAAAAAATATTGCGAATGTAAATTTGTTTAAAACCAAGTTGAAATCCCGATTAATAATGGGATACTAACAAAAATCTTGGATTAATGTCCACTAATAATGTTTAATATTGTCCATTAATATTGTTTAATATTGAAATACAGGTTTTAACTATTAATAATACTTATTTACTTATTTATTATTATTAATTTATAACAGCTAGCTGCTTATTTTTAATAAGAGCCCAGTAAAGCTTAAAGCTTTAGGGCCAAAAAAAAAAAATAAAAAAAAAAAAAATAAAAATAAATAAATAGTCGAGCTTCACAATTATTTATGTCATTGTAAAAATTGTAAATTGTAAAAAGACTACTGTATTTATTTTATTATTAATAATTAATAATAATAAAGGTGTGTTGACAAATTTTCATAGAAGTCTATTCATTTGTTTTGGAGAAAATGTAAATTAATGTTGGTAGGTACCTTTTGGTCCACCCTGTATAATAGTGACATAGCTACATAAATAAAATCTAGTAATTTTAAGTCCCAATCTGGCTCATGTGTATGAATGTGTGTAAGGATTGTGTGTGTGTGAGTTGTAACATGTATGGGTGTGAATGTATTCAGTCCTATACAGATGTGCTTGTATATGAATGCAACAAATGTATGCTACCAACTTACTATGTAGGCCCATACATATGTATGTTTGTGCAAGTATGTTTTTCCTTACACAAATTTTGATGATATTAGGTACTGAATGTACCACTATATCAAAGATATTTTTAATTTCTTCTTATTTTTTTTTTATGCAGGAAGGAGGGGCCCCCCATAGAAGAAGAGAGCCATAATCAAGGCTGGGGTTTTTGAGATGCCAAGACACTCTACATTTGAAAGATGGGAGGTCATAGACAGAACAAAAGATGGATTGAGGAAGATTGTTCCAGAGTTGACTGGTTGAGTAGATGAAAGAATGAAAATACCAATTAACCCTTGCATTAGATAGTTGTACAGAATAGAAATGAGAGAGTGTAGAAAGTCTGGTACTGCGTGCTCTCCTTAAAGGAGGAGGCATGCAGTTAGAGAGTTCAGAAGAGCAATGTCCATTATGATAGTGATAGTAAAGAAAGAGTGAGGCAACATTGTGGCAAACAGAGAGAGATTGAAGACAATCAGTAAGAGGTGGGAAATTGATGAGAGGAAAAGCCTTTGATTCCACCCAGTCAAGTACAGATGTGTGGGTTGAACCACCCGACACATGAGAAGCAGACTCCAAACAGGGGCCAACAACACCCCCGTACATAGAGAGAAACTGAGTAGGGGTGAAGAAACTGTGGAAGCAGTACAGCACACCTAACCTCTTAGAAGCTGTTTTAGAAAGAGTATATGTGATCTTTCCAGGAAAGATCATGAGAAAAGGAAAAACTGAGTTGTACATTGTTGAAGGTAAGGGGATAGTCATGTAGAAGAGTGATGAGTAGACAGATGGAAGAACTGAGTTTTTGAGGCATTGAAAGCCACAAGGTTTTCTCTGCCCCAATCAGAGGTCAGGTGCATCAGAGATAGCAGAAAGATCAGAGGTCAGGTGCCCCATTGCCACCCCACACGAATCATGGAGTGACTGTTGAGAGGGATGCTTTGGAAAGCAGGTGGAGAATTGAAGAGTAGAATAACCAGCATAGGAGTGAATAGGAGAGGAAGTGCAAATTAAAAGATCATTAATAAATAAAAGGAAAAGAGTGGGTGACAGGACAGAACCCTGAGGAACACCACTGTTAATAGCTTTAGGAGAAGGACAGTAGCCATCTACAACTGCAGCTATAGATTGGCCAGAAAGGAAATTAGAGATGAAGGAACAGATAGAAAGATAGAAACTGAAGGAGGGCAGTTTAAAAATTAAAGATTTGTGCCAGACTCTATCAAAAGCTTTTGATATGTCTAGCACAACAGCAAACATTTCACCGAAATCCTAAAAAGGAGGATGCCCAAAAGTCAGAGATATGCAAGAAGATTGCCAGTAGAGCATCCCTGCTGGAACCAGATAGGGCAGAGAAAACGTTTAGAAGAGATTCTAATTTCAGACATAATAAAGTCAGGGGGGGTAGGAGATGGAGGAACAGCACCAGAATCATCCAGGGTTTAATTTTAAGTGAAAGTTTGAGTGAAGAGTTCAGCTTTGTCAAGAGAAGAGATGGCTTCTGTGCCATCAGAATGGAAAAGAGGAGGGAAAGAAGAGGAAGTAAAGTTGTTGAAGAGGTTCTTAGCTAGATGCCAAAAAGAGCAAGAAGAGTTAGAATTGGATAGATTTTCACATTTTTGTCAGATGAAGGAATTTTTGGCAAGTTGAAGAACAGATTTTGCAAAATTCTGGGCAGAAATATAAGCTGAGTGAGTCAGGACTTGGATGGTGATTGTACCTTCTGAAAGCCTCCTCTCTGTTATGGATATCATTTGAACAAGTAAAGTTAAACCAAGGTTTTTTGCATTAGTAGTAGGAATAGAATATGGAATGTATGCCTCCATGCCTGAGAGAATCACCTCTATGATGCACTCTGCACACTCAGAAGGGCTCCAGCTATGAAAGCAGTAATCATTCCATGGGAAATCACAGAAATACTGCCTAAGGGTCTCCCAATCAGCAGCAGAAAGGTGCCTAAGGCACCTCATCTTGACAGGATCCAAAGGCCAAATTGGAGTGATAGGACAGGAAACAGATAAGATTATGATCAGAAGAGCCCAATGGAGAGAACAGTTTCATAGTAAGAAGAGGGATGAGAAATAAATACAGAATGTTGGGCCTATCTCCAAAACAACTGGGGATACGAGTAGGGTGCTGTACAATCTGCTTTAGATCATTTAGGATAGAAAAGTTGTAACCTAGTTCATCAGGGATGTCAGTGAAATGGGAGGAAAGCTAAAAGTGGTGGTGAATATTGAAATCTCCTAAACTGGAGATTTCAGCAAAGGTCAGAGCAGAAAAGAATGTATTCTACTTTGGAAGTGAGGCAGTCAAAGGATTTTGGATAGTTAGTAGAATTAGTAGAAAGGTAAAGAGCGCAGCTGTATTTAGTTTAAGACTGGCATGTAGGCCTGCCAACCATCCTGGATTCACCAGGAGGCTCCTGGAACATTATCCTAATCTCCCGGATATCTTACAATTTGAGAATACTTTTTTTAAATACATAATTTGGTATCACCTTATCATTTGCATATTATTAGCCTTTAAATAATTTTTTTTTTTACTATTGATATGAATAACGTGTGTGTGTGTGTGTGTGTGTGTGTGTGTATACACAGAGGCATCAATTGACTTAATTGACCTTAGAATATGTCTTTATACCCTCTGCATATGGCCTCAAAATGCCCTTGAAATGGGTCATATTTAAACAATTTCTTGGGGGGGGGGGGGGGGCTTACAGTGCCCCCCCCCCCTCCCAAACCCACGAGCTGGATTGGCTCACCCCCACCCACCTTTATATCCTGTATATATATCATCTCCCGGAATTGTATTTCAGAAAGTTGGCAAGCCTATTGGCATGTAAGCCATAGCCAGATGGTATAGAATTTGGAAAATTCAAGTTTGGGAATATGAGAATAAGTTAGGTAATTGCATACATATATGCAACATCCACGTTTGAAGTGAAATTGAGTATAGAGAAAGTAAGAGGGTAAAGAAAAGGGGTTGCTGTCAGTCATCCCAGACACCTGAGTTTCAGTAAGGAAAAGAAGAAAAGATTTAGAGAAGTGGTGTTCAACAGATTGAAAATTTGAGGAAAGGCCACGAATGTTGTAGAAATTTAAGAAAAGTGAATCAGACAAGGTCCAGAACATTTTGAATGGGTGGTAGCAGAACCAGCCCCACTGCCAGGTCTGCTTTCCCAGTATTGGCAGGGGGGAAGCCAGAAGTGGGGACATTTATGGTCTCCTCCCCAGGGGATGCCGAGGCTCTTTAAGTTAATGCCATTTTTTTTTTTTTTAAATTTTGAAAATATTATGTAGTGTGTAAGATGCATGTGTATGTAGTCTTACACTAATAAATATTAAGTAAATTGATAAAGTATAAAAACTCATTTTCTGTTTCAATGTGTAGAATAAAAATGATTAGGTTATGGAATACAAATAAATTTCAAAACTTTACCGAGGCTTACAACAAAGTCCAGTGAAACAAAAATCACTATCAGGATAGCTACCTAAAATAACTGATAATAATTGCTATTTTTATACCTGCTGATCAGTTATCACGAGTCTCACCCAGCCCTAATGTACACCTTCCCTAATGATGAGTCAAAAGTTTGGGGTTGGTCATATTCAAACTAAAATTTTGTCCAAAAAAGATCAATACAAAAGTTTTCTCACTTAATATTCAGAGTAAGGAGAGAGCAACATTTTTTACTTTACCTATTATTTTGTAAACGAATTTCCTAGAAGTCAAACTTTGATCTTCATGATCATCATCATATCAAAACTGGGTTTGATGACCTATTCAATAGGTCAAGGGTACTCATCGCCAAATTTGACCATGACCTTATAATTCAATTTAGCTAAAAATTTCACATGGCTTTGGGGTCCAAACCAACTCAGGGTACCAAATTTCATCAAAATCAGATGGAGTCTGGTGTTAAATTGGATTTTTTTTAATTAACTTTGAGAATGACCCAACAACAGTCTGAAGGTGACTGCAATATTTTCCCTTAAGGAAGAGAAATAATGAACTAACCAATGATCCCAAAGAAATATCAAACATTGAGAGCCCAGTATGAATCACTTTTCAGTACCCCAAAGAGTGACAAAGTGATACCTGACATAGATGCATTCTTTGAAGAGGAATTGCAAGGAGTATATATAACAGACTTTGATTTTACCCCAAAAGATGCAGCGAGAGCTATTGGACAAATGAAACCACATTCAGCTGCAGGTCTGGACAATTGGAATGCATTATTGATTAAAAACTGTTAAAATGAAATAGATACACCTATATACTAGATATGGAGATCCCTAGACAATGGGGAAATACTGAGCATCTTCAAAAGAGCAAACATTGGCCCTATATATAAAGGTGGGGGCAGATCTCAAGCATAGAACTATAGCCCAGTGTCACTGATGTCCCACCTCACCAAAATATTTTAAAGAATAGTGAGAAAATTTATGATTTCTTGGAGACACTGGAAAGATTCACCAAAAATCAGCATGGATTCTGATCAGATAGATCATACCTATCACAACTAATAGAACACTATAACAATATCCTAGATGCACTGGAAGACAATGATAACTATGATATGATATATACACAGATTTTGCTAAAGCTTTTGACAAATGTGATCATGGTATAATAAAATTAAATATATGGGAATAACAGGCAAAGTAGGAAAATGGATCTACAACTTCCTCAGAGAACGTCTACAGGTCATCAAAATTCAAGATATATCAGTATCGGAAGTACACAGCTCAGTACTACAAGGGACAGTACTGGCCCCACACCTGTTCATTATCATGCTAAGAAACATAGACAGTGGAATAAACAGCAACAGTATAGTAACATCCTTTGCAGATGATACAAAGATCAGCAGAAAAATCAGTGATGCAAATGAAGTGGATCTTGCAGAGGGACACGAACAAAATATACAAAGGGTCAGAAGACAATAATATGACATTTAACCCCTTCCGCACGATGTTGCGATGAGAAATACGAATTTTTTGCATAATTCTAAAATAATTTTTTAAAGGAAAAATATAGAAAATTACAAAGTATTATTAAAAAAAGTATGAATTGTATATTTAACTTACCTAATTATTATCATGGAAGGATCTAAAGTGCTCAATTGAGCAAAGTCCAGGCTTGTCTGAACACCCTTGGCAATGGGTTGCATTACATACAGCCTATTGCAGGATTTACATCACTGAAGTCACGCACTAATTTGGGAATAGGATTTGGTCTTGAGTCGGTAAATATGTCTGCCACTTTTCCATCCATCAGATAAAGTGACCACTTCATTTTCCTCATCTGATATATGATCAAATTCATCACTTTCACAACTGTCTATGGTTTCATTATCTCTCTCCACGGGTTCATACTCACTATCACTGATATCTAAGTCACTATCAGACATTTTGAATAAAAGAAACTTATTTGAATAACTAAATAGATGATCACATGTTTGCACAAAAAAGAACAATCGAGAAACTAAAATTTTCTTAGCACGAGTCACGTAAATGAGTCGCATAATTATGTAGCTCCTCCCACATTGTTTTCCCATTGGCTGGACCATTATGACATCATAATGACAAGCCAATACTTCGAATATTCATATACGAACCAACACAAAGCTACGAAGTTTTATTTAGAATCCACATGAAGCATTCATTTCATGGCATAAACAGTTATGCCGCCAGAGCTCGCTATGATAAATTACATGGCATAAGCAGTTATGCCATCATGCAGAAGGGGTTAACACCAAGAAATTTCAGCTCTTGAGATATGGTAGAAATGAGGAGCTTAAGACTGCATATTACCCCAGATAAGAAATTCAGAGAAGCATGAAAGCAGTTGCCTTGGGGGTAATAATGACTGATGATGCCAAATTAGAGAGAGAAAATCAGATACCAATAAACAAATCAAAAAGAGTCGCGGGACAGGTACTATGAACATTCAAAAGAAGGAACAAGATAGTAATGATTCCCCTGCTAAAAACACCGATTATACCAAAACTTGAATACTGCTTAGTTTTGATGTCCCCATATAAAAAGGAAGAAACTAATAAACTACAAGAAATGCACACACATTTCACAGCCAAGATTGATGGCTGCAAAGAACTCAACTACTGGGAAAGACTATGTAAACTAAATCTGTACTCCCTGGAAAGAAGGAGAGAGGTACACCATAATTTACATCCAGAAAATGATTGAAAAACTGGTACCACACCTAAAACTAAACCCAATTACCATTCAAACAACACTGGAAAATAGGAAAGGCAGAATGTGTAGTGTTCCCATATTAAAGGCCTGACAAAGGACCTCCTCAACACTGAAGGAAAACAGCTTGGTTGTCAGGGGGCCAAGACTTTTTTAACCAGCTTCCAAAGGACCTCAGAAACGTTACAGAGTTCAAAGTTGAAGTCTTCAAGAGAAGACTAGATGCATGGATCAGGATGGTACCAGATGAGCCGGGTGTACCCACCATGTACGGTGGAGAGTGCAAGAAAGCAACTCATTCCTCCACCAAGCCAGACCTAGAGGCAGGGCCACCAGCTTGACCTTCATGTGAAGAGAGACCAACGCACGGAACAGCAACAAGGTTAACAAGTAGTAAATATTAGTGATGTAGGTCACATCCGCATCCACATCCGCGGAACATCCGCACATTTTCTCGCATCCGCACCCGCATCCACACTTTGGACTGCGGATGTCGTGCGGATGTGGACCGTTGAGATAAAATGTCATTAATAAGCGGAAATTATCAAATTCTACTATATTAATAGAACTAGTTCATTGTGCGCAAAAGTGATGCAAACGACAAGATGAGAGGCTGTTCTTGTATGAAGTTACTCTCTTGCAACCACCTTAGATCCACGTTACAAAGCTAAGTTATTTTCACCTAGTACATTAGAGCGAGTTAAATCATCACTTGGCAAAGCAGTTGAAGAGCTTCAATCTCTTGAATCTGTCGCTTCGCCACCCACCAAAAGAATAAAAGTTTCAGTGACAGAACCAACACCTTCAACAAGCAAATCTATCACAGAATCTGTCTCTCAGTTTCTTGAGTCAAGCAGCAATGACGAGACCTACGCGATGTCAAAAGATGTAGTAAAAATGATCGAGAGCTATCACCAAGAAAAACGCCGGGCTGCATGTGACAATCCTATTAGTTGGTGGAAAAATACGCAGAATATCTATCCATACTTGAGTAAACTTGCAAGGAAACATTTAGCCTGTCCTCCAACAAACGTACCAAGCGAGAGATTATTTAGCAGTGCTGGATTAATATATGATGAAAAGAGAAACAGACTGGTAGCAGAAAAGGCAGAAAAATTAATGTTCCTTAAGCATAACCTTCCTATAATTAAGTTTGAACATTAAACGATGAGCATCTTAGTTTACTTTATTTTAATTACTCATTTATAAATATGCCTAATAAAACTTTAAACTTAATATAAATAGTAATCAAGCTAATTAAAGATCTCTTTCTATAAGGGTGGAGGTTGGGGAAAGAGGTCGGTGGGGTGCATTTGAGTTGGGTTCACGTCCCGCATCCTGGTAACACAATTATGGTTTCTAATTGTGGCTGAAACTCAACAAAATATAACGAATTTATTTGCAGATGAATTCACTAATTGATTTCTATATTAGTTAGATGCTTGATATTATTTTATATGTTCAGAGAAAAGTACAGCAATTATTGTACAATTAATCAATTATACTACATTATAGCTACAGCTCTCTCTATATAATAACTTATTATATACGTTAAACACAACAAATCTCAAATATATCCTAAAAAATAACGAAAATGTAGACATCCGCATCCGCAGATGTTGAAATCAAACATCCTCATCCGCATCCGCATCCGCGGATGTGAAAAAAATGACATCCGCTACATCACTAGTAAATATTACTAAACAATAAAATTAAACCATACAAAATGTTTTAAGTGTATTTAAAACCTTCATTACTGAACCATATTCACAACAGTAAAGACAAAATATTTTGTCTTTACTGTTGTGAATAGTCTGTCATTAATGGTTGGAAGCAACATTAATCATTACAGTACAATAATGCTGTACACTCATTATTCTACAGTATACTTAATCCTAAGGAGACAATGCACAGAATTGTTATTCATCACTATCATCATTTTCAGTCATACTTCCATGACCTTCAACCACCACCATACCCCGCATCCTATTTTCTCTATAACATCCCATTTTACTCAACTGCATTATTATTCATATTTCATGTATATTTATTATTGTAGAGATCTAAAAACATTGTTTACAGCAAATACTGTGGGTAAAAACATGTTTTCGTAGCATTTTAAGACATTCTGGGAAAGTGATTTTTGTTTGCAGGGACTTATCTCAACTTCTATAATGGGAGTCAATGGGAAAATAGGGTTCGATTTACGAACAGGTTTTCAGGAACGTAACTCGTTCGTAAATCGGGAGAGGACTGTACTTGATTTCTCTATCACCTCTCACTGTAAATACTTTGTGAATGCATGTAATATTAATATCCCTTTACAGTAATCCCTCACTTTATGGAAATTCAATTTACAGAATTTTACTTTAACAGAAATGATTAACAAGGGAATAAAATTCAGTATAATGCAAGTAAGATTTATTATGAAAATTTGAGTCTAAAAAAATCACTAACCCAATCACTAAAATATCTAATCTACTCTAATTTTACACTGGCAGTAGCTTGTACTAGTGGCTCATGCTCACCATAACCTTTCCTCCCACATCTCCAAATAATTCTCCATTGATAGTCAGACACCATTATTCTTACTTTTTTCTCACTTCATTATTAAGTATTATACAAATTAATATACAGTAATAATGTACAGAGTATTTTAATAAAGTTTGTTGCACTATTATGTGTACAATTAGGCCGGGTTGAAAATGGGAAATTTTTTATTTCTTAAAAAGTACACTATGTGAGAAGTTTCCTTTCATCATCATAATAAAATATTAAAATATCAAGCATGTATTACCCCTGCTACCCCTAGCACATACTCCCCCCACTTTTTTACCCTCATATTTGCATATATTTAAATGGGGCAAAATGTTATTTCTTAAAAAGTACACTATGTGACAAGGTTTTTTTTATCACTAACAAAATATTTAAAAAATCAAGCATGTGTTACCCTACTACCCCTATCACATGCCCCTCCTCCCTTTTTTACCTTCATATTTGCCTATGTTTAATGTTGTTATATGTTACATGATAAGTGGTTTGTTTAATGCTTGATATTTTTATGTTTCAGATAAATAGAAATAATTTGCATTTGCTTTAATTATAATTTGAATTATCATAAATTATAAATCACATATAATTTGATTTTACTTCTGAATATAAACTATGACTACTAGAAGCAAATCCTCAAATGCAGCCTTTGGATATCCTACAGAATTCCCAGCAGCCATGATTCCTTCAAAAGCAGATGTTGTGAGACTACCTTTTTGTGCACTATCGTGAAGAAGCTAAATCAAAAGGATCAGCAACTGCTAATGATTGTTACAGGGTTGTTGTAAAAGATATTGAAGACAATTGGATAAAATTTTCTTTTCCTACGATTACCACCAAATAGAAGTAGTCTCAAAATTGAACTAGGTGCCATTACATCGAAGAAATGAAAGTTATACCTTAAAATTAGCTCAGCATGATGAAATGTTTGATATATCTTTTTGTGAATGCTATGATAAGGGAATTGATAGGAAATCTTGCAGGTGTAAGGACAAAATACCAATGGCAGAATGGGAGTCTTTTGTGGGTCAAGAAAGAAAAAATCAGTTAGGACCAATTGATTGCATAGCTAGTTCAACAAAGAAGAGATCTTTAGCAAGAGCCCAAGAAGCAAACCATCAACTAAAAGCACAAGAAGAAATGACTGAAGCCACCAATGTTTTACCATCAGAATTTATAGAAAATACCAAAGGCGGCAAGGATGTAGATTATGAGGCCAATTTAGAATTGACTGAGAATATTCAGAACAGGCACTCCTATAAAAACCTAGCATTAACAGCAGATCATTATCGTATAAGTTGTAGAGCTGCAGCTGCAACAGTCAATGCATCTTTAAAAGATATGCGGATCCTTAACCACACCAACATGCTTGACAGAAAGAAATTAGAAAGAGAAAGAAATCACATGGGTGAAACATATACTTTTAGGTCTAAATCCAAAAAGCTGAAGATGAAGTGCATTGGATTTGATGGAAGCAAAGATAACACACATTAACTAAAAGTGGAAAGATAAAGAACACTATGTTATTGTGAAAAAACCTGGAAGCATCTATGTACACCATGTCACACAGATAATGGAACTGCTCACTGCATAGCATAAGAGTTGATAACTATTATTACAGACTCAAACGGCACAGATACTATCAAAGCTTTACTGTATGATGGTACTCCTGTAAATACAGAAAAAACTGTTGGAGCCATTAAAACTGGTTGAAATTCATCTTAGAGGCATTCCAGGACAGATCAACCAATGCAAAACACCACTCCAACTCAGATTTGGGTGAAAATTGGTATATAGCATTAGTTTGTGTTCCAAATCCAGTGGTTCAAACAAAAAAGCTCTACAACTAACAGTTGTTAAGTTATTGCCCCCACCCCCTTTACCATGCCCACTTTGATGGGCAATATCTCCCATCCAGTTAATCATAAACTGAACATATTATACACTTTTGGAATCAGCAAGACTAGATCTATCCAATGATTCTGATTTTAGCTTTGTAAAGCAATTTTCAAAATTTTACTCCCCATTTCCCCAATTTGCTTGATCCCCTACCCCCACTGGACATTAAAACCACCCAATTTTTTTTATGGATATTAAACTTCATATTATGGTTGATAAATAAAAACAATAAAAAGGGTGGGTATCATGTTATAAATAAATTTTAAAAAATCAACCAAAAATTTATTTTGAACAATTTTTGCAGCTTTTATACAAGCTAAAATTATGTTCTTCATTACCAATTAAAATTACTGCTTGTAGTTTTTGAACATTTTTCAGCATTTATTTATTCAAAGTTTAAATTTTAAAGAATACATATATAACAATCAAAAGTGAGTACCAACATCTTTACTCAAATGGTGAATACTTTTTATTCAATAAAAAGTTAGCACCTTTTGAAACCTAATTATGAAGACTATCTTTCGCGGCTTACCTAGTCAGTCAATCAAATAACTTAAATCACTTAAATGTTTGCAATCCCCATATTGTAATAGAAACCTATACAGCTATATTCAAATAATGACAATTACACACAATTTACATTTTCATGTCATTTGTGCTCATGGTATTATGATGCATCAAATAAACAGTGACTAATTTCAATAAAAAACTTGGTGACATTATATTCATATTAAAACTTGTGAATATACACTCAAATAAAACTTGGTGGCATTACATGAACTTTTTTAATTCTCCTTCTCCAAAAACATATTGGATATGCAGCATTCCAGCTTCAAAGTTGGGGTACAATACTTAGAATACCCAAAATATCATGTCTTGAAATATGGCAGATGGCTCTTATTTGTGGGAAATAATAATATCTGCTAAATTTAGATAGGTTTAAAAAATCTATCTTATAGTCAAACTCTTCATTGTATTCTAATACAAGCCCCAGCCACAGAGAGTTATTGTTGGAGCAAACTATATATTCCCCAATTTTGGGGTTCAGAATGATTGAATCTTTATTTTTATTTGCATCAGTGGCACACTTCACAATTAACCTCTCCTCACCTTCATGATCAGAAGATAATTCAAAGGCTTTAATTTTTGTGGCACTAACTGGCACAAATCAGTGAAACTTTTGGGTTCCAATTAGTTGGATACTATTTTCAAACCTTTTGCTTAGGAATTTTGCCACTTTTTCTATTTCTTCAGGTTTACTTAAAAAGAATTTGATATTCTCCAAATTTTCACAGCAAAAATGAAACATTGCCTCCAGTCGGTGTTATGAGTTGATCATTGAAAGTTCTCTGCAAGCTTGCTCTGGCTACAGCTCTTTTGACTGTTTCACCAATTCCATCACAAGCACTTTTGCCATGACTTGTGGCAAAACAATTCCACTCACACTCAAGCCCAAAGTCATCTGTGTGTCTGCATATATTGACAAAGTTGAATCGATTCTTATATTGGCCTGCACATCCATCAGTAAAATAATGTAACTTGTTAATGTGAAGATGAAACTTCTTTATATGAGGGCATTTAAAAATGAGTAGACCATGGTTGTATTATGTTTGGTGTCAGGTGAAAGAAAGCAGTAGCTTGTGTGCATAGTTTCGTTAGTTGTAGTATTCTCCCAGTAAATTACAAATGGATGCACTGTACATTGACTATTTTCCCAGTGGAAGCCTTGCACTGCATCTTGTACAATGAAAGAATAGTTTTCTGAAAAATCACATAAAACTACTGCTTCATTGTAGGGTAAACTATTTTTTTAAACTTTTGAGAAATCATTTTGAGATTTGGCCACATAATGATGAAAAGTTAAATTTGCTATTTTTGTGCCTAAAGAACCAATAAAATCTTCAATTGATTCTACTTTTTCCACCAAAGTGCAATGGTTGGTAGAAACTCATTGTTTATATTTAATCATGTTATATTCTATCTCATGTACATTTTCAATGTTTATTAGGAACTCTCTAACTCCTTGTTCTTTGGGACATAAATTACATTTCTGCATCATGCCGTTTCTATTGCTGATGTCGCACATACTTTTTTCCATCAAAACTTTATAATCAAGCCCTTTGATACCCATAGCAGAGAACTGGAGCTTAGCATTCTGATAAGTGCAAATACACACTGAGTGTGTTCCCCTGATCCAGCTAAAACAGTGTTTGGGTCGAATACATGCAGTCAAAAATCCTATTGGAGTTCTCTGAGTTTTCCTTGTAGATGTTATATGCTTCTTTTACATTTATTAGTATAAGTCTTTTTTGGACACTTACCTTTTCTCCAGTATTATAGTCTCTCATTCTCAGGCAGTCTTCTTTTTTCTGGACAAATACGGCTGATCTCATCTGACTCATAGAATGATCTAACTAGCTCTTTGGTGGATTTTGTGACAACTTTCCCTTTTGGCATAGCTGGAACTTCTGGAATAATCCCATACTTCTTTTTCAAACTTCTGCTCTTTTTGACTAAATATTTTGTTGTTTGAAATGTTTGTGCTGTTTCTGCGATAGTATGTGGAGACATGCTCAGTATTTGAAGTTTTTGATCATAACTATCAGAAGAATGAAAAGCCTCCACCAATTCTTGCATGAGATGATGGTATTTGAAAAATACATATTAGTATTTAATGCTATGTCTACAAAAATGATGAATTAGAGAGAATCCAAAATAAAAACTGAGATACTTATTAAGAAATGTGCTACAATGAACTTATAATTATGAAATTAATGTGACAAGTGTACATACAAAGTTCTCCATATACAGGGTAAGTCACAAGTCTCCATACATAGGCAAAATGGTCACTTTATTATGCAATCACTTGTAAGTCACAAAATATGCTCTATGTGGGCACCATTACACTGAATGCACATACAGATGCCTTCCCCCAAGTCATGGCAAACGTGTGTTAACAAAAAAATAAAAAATAAATAATCATTTATTTATCATGACCATTTTGCCTATGTATCAAGACTTTTGACTCACCCTGTATATATACTTACCTTTTCACTTTGGAATCAAGTTTTGGAATCTTTGCTGGGCTTTGAATCTCTGTTGATAAACTCACTTCAAACTTTCTCTTCAGAGAACTAGGTGCCTTTCCCAATGCTTGCAGGCCCTTTAATTGTTTTCTTGAGGTACTCAAACCATCTGAAATATTGAAATATTGTATAATAGCTACCATATATACATTGTCATTTCTACTGACATTATAGCCATTAAATTAAAATTTAAATAAAATATTAAAAATTGAGAATTAATGAGTGATTGAAATGACTAAAAAATACTTACAGGTTTTAACTGGAGTCACATCAAGATTTGTTAGAACATGTGAAATGTCTGCTATTGCATCTTCACATAACAAATTTGTTTCTCTTGTATTTTCACTTGTACCATCAATATCTGATGATTGGTGTACTTCCATTGTAAATAATAATTCTAGAGTCTTGGCCAGTAGTTTAAAACAGTTAGAACACAATATCGTATTTGGTGATAGTTTGCCTTCACAAACATTATAAAGTGCTTCACTTATAGTTCTTAAATCACTACACACTTTCTTTTTGTGTTTTTTAAAGGGTCTTCACAGTATTTCACCATTTTTTTTTTATAAATTTATTACACAGGTAATCTTGTACTCAACGACATGTTCACATTATGAGTGCTGCAAACAGACTGAGGTATAATTCATATGTAATAATGATTATAATTCATATTGAAATGGGGGCGTGATGCCAGTAAGTGTATCTGTGTAAAGATGCGTTTGCGTTACTCACCTACCGGATACTCTGTTAGTGGGGTCATGGCAGCTGCTGCTGGTTGCTGAGATGGGAGATTTAGCTGCCAGTGAGGACCACCCAGAGGGCCTTCAATTGAATAAAAATCCTTTGACTTCAGCACCACCTGCACTGCTAAGAATGAGAGAAATGAGGTGAGCAAGTTACCAATTTTAGTGTGGTTGAGATTATGTCAGATAGGCAGCTCCTACCAATCTGAAACTGGGTTCTCACCTTTAAGATCTCTGATGCATAGCCAGTCTGCCTCTTTTAACAACTTACTCTTCGGCTTATGGTAGGAGAATTTAAGAAAAGTAAAACGTCCTTTGCCTAATTTAATCAACAAAACAATAACACTTACAAGGTTAACTACATCAGCAGGCAAGTTTTTACAGGTAACTAAAGAAAATATGAACAATTTTATTGATCATACACCAATATGTATTCAGAACCAACTAAGCACTTGAAAAAAAATTATTACTACAAAACAAAAGAAACATCATTAGTCCCATACCACACACAAAAATGTCAACATAAAATAAAACCATTAAATTATTGGCCATCACCAGCCCATTACCACGCAAAGGAGACAAGACTTACAGGAAAAAAAAGGAACTTACATAACTAATGCAAAAAAACAAAGAATATTAGTCACTAGGGCAAGGTCAATGAGTGTTACCCAAATTGTTAAACCTGATAAGTCCCAGATGTGTCATTTTAAACTCCACTTCATCTCACAATCATTAAAGGTATTCTTGGTTCAATCAGTGCAAACAAAAGCAATGTTTATAACAAAAAAATTGTCGTCAGTGGACCCACAGGAATCCATGAGTGCAACGATGCCAGAAAAGGGAGCAAAATTGACAATGATGATAATTAAGGTTCTAAAATTTTGGGATATGTATTTGCATTAATATGTTTCTCATAAGGCAGTTAAAGGTACAGTTTAGTTCACAGCCTGAGAAAGCTCAAAATCCATTGTGATGCATATTGATAACTGAAGTTAGGTTTTTCAACAAGGTCTTTATAAAGGAAATCAGGCATTCAGAAATGATTATGATATTTACATGATAATTTTAAGTGATCCAAATATGTGAGACATGGTTCTTATAGCTAATGGTTAAGCAATGCAAAACACCAATGGTAAAAACGAGACTATAGGATCACCTACCAAACCATCAAGGAGAAGTGAGATACTTTCCCGTCTCTTGAAATGGGCATATGATTGCCTCAAGCTTCTGATTCTCTATACTGAGAGAATTTCAAAGCTGTTATACTCAGGCATATGATTGCATCAATGTTTTTAACATTCTCTATATTGAGAGAATTTCAAATCTGTTATAATCAATTAAAAAGAGAAGAAAAACATTTTTAATAACTCTGAAGGCCTGGCTTTCTAAGAAAGCTCTGGCCCAATGAGGATTACTGAAACCTCCCAGACCCTACTGAGGGGTTTGGGAGCTCTCAGGAATCCTTCCCAATAGTGGAGTTCCCACCAACTTGGGGTGTTAACCATACCATCTCAATATGTATAATTCGTATGTAATAATATGATGCAATAATGAGATATATTACAAATAGGAATTAGATCTGTTTTAATTATTTCAAACTGGAAAAAAAGTAGTTGCCTGAAAAAGAATATTTTTTTTGAGATATTAAATTCAAAAAAATATATAAATAAAAAATCTGATTTCAATAAAACAAATCAACAACTCTGATTGGTGATAAGTTAGGAAAAGTGATTAAAAATAAATTTGTTGTTGATTATTTAAACTGATTTATAACATGATACCCACTCTTTTTATTTATCAACTACAATATGAAGTTTAATATTCCTAAAAAAAATTGGGTACTTTTAATGTCCAGGGGGGGGTAGGGGGTCAAGGAGATGGGGAGTAAAATTTTGAAAATTGCTTTACAAAGCTAAAATTAGAATCATTAGATAGATTTAGTCTTGTTGATTCCAAAAATGTACAATATGTTCAGTTTATGATTAACTGGATGGGAGATATTGCCCATCAAAGTGGACATGGTAAAGGGGGGGCCCTAAATTTTGGGGGCCAATAACTTAAAAACTGTTAGTCATAGAGCTTTTTTGTTTGAACCAGTGGATTGGGAACACAAACTAACCCTATATACCAATTTTCACCCAAATCCGAGTTGGAGTGGTGTCTTTTTATTTTTTTTTTTGGTTGATCTGTCATGGAATGCCCCCTTAACAGACCAGTGCAGTGGTTGGTATGCCTCTTGCATTTGAATGAGCTGCCTTTTATGAACATCTACAAAGCCATTGAGGGTAAAACAACAGGTCCAAATACTTTTGTGGGTTTAATTGGGAATAAACTGAAAACAGATTTAACAAAATTGGAGGTAGTCAAATATTCTCGCATAAAGGGAAACATTAAAGAAATTCCAGCAAATGTTGTGAAGGAGCTAAGCAGTGATCAAAGATATCTCTATGATATGTGTCTGGCAGTGCAAACTGGAGACACTCCTCAAGATCTGTCCACTCAATCCCCAGGTACCCTTCACCATGCTATGCTTGCTGGCTAACTTTAGCCAACAGGGTCCTTTGATTATATATCTCAATGCCAAATCCCGATAAAAACCTTCAAGATATAGTCAAGATCATTATGCAGTTCTATGCTCCAGGGTGGTTTTGAATAAAATCTCATCCTAATGCAACTGATGGTGCATATAACTTTTGGCATTTAATGTGCTTGCTTCAAAATTTAAATGAACAAAATAAATCAATGATAGAACCAGTATTAAAGAATAACACCTACTTTGCCCACCCAGAAAATATACTCATATCAATGGTAACTGACAAGAGACTAGTAATTAGGGAGCAAGCTATTCAGAAAATCATCCTTTCAAGAACATGATTTTCAGGTACCAGAAACTTTGAGTTGCCTCAAACCCTCAATTTTCAATCTACTGACTACACTAAGATGATCAATTGGCAAAAAGAGATTATTGCTTCTCCACCACTGCTAAACAAGTTTAGTGATGATAAGCTACTACAGGCTCGATGTAAGCCAATGGAGATAGCTTCTTTTCTATGCCACAGTCAAAGTGTGGAAAGGGCAGCAAACCTAGTAACAAAGGCATGTCAGGAAAGAATAGGATATGACAACTGTCAAAAGTTTATCTTAACCACTTCACCACAGCCTCAGCTTTCTTATGTATACTGGCGCACACAGGAATATTTTGTATTTAAATTTTTGCCACACACACACACACACACACATTTATATATCTGTTTATCTATCCATCCATCCATCTCTGTTTTGATATACCGTATATACTCATATATAGGTCAAGTTTTTAAGACTGATCTTAGTAGGCAAAAATTAGGGGGTCGACCTATATAAGGGTAACATTTTCGTGGGGTTGAAATCCATGCATGAAATCAGACATGAAAAATATTTACCATTTAGTACTAGTAAACAATGAAAACATAAAATATGTACTATTTATTAAAATTACCAAATATGTACCAATTATTAAAATTACAGAATGGTAGCACAGGATGATATAAAACATAAAATGAATAGATTTTTAAAAGTTTATTTATATGCCATAAAATATGGTGCTTTATTACCCTAATTTGTTGTTCCCCTACCCTCAACAACTGGGGTCAACCTATACATGAGATCGACCTATACTCGGGTATATATGGTATATCCTGTGTGTTTGTGCAAGATAAATATAAAACCACAATAGACTCATGCATTACTTACGGTATATGACAGCATATTTAGTTTTTTTAGACTACTTCTTCACTTTACCTTTCTTTTGAGGATGATCATTGAAAAAAATTTCTGCTTTTCTTTTCTATTTATCCATTGACACATTTCAGACACTAACATATGATCAAAAAACAATCTGAAGGCATCACTTGCTCTAAAAAATGCAGCATCACTTATAGCAGGATTTATTCCCGAGTAATCTGCATGAAAAATTGGTTTTGGTGTAGGCCTAGCATCACTAAAAACATCACTTAGGAGCTTCCATCCATCTACAATTTCACGTTCCTCCTGATCACTGAATTCCTCACTTATTACACTATCATCTAATGAACTGTCACTTTAATGATCATCCATATCTGAATCATATTCATCCCCGCTAGAATCAACAATAATATCTTGCGATTCTGACACTTTTGCCACTGTAATTGAAACAAACAAATAAATTAATGAAAACACTCACTTGCGTCATGCACGAAACTGGAAAACTGACATTGATATGATAATTGCATCACATGTTGTAATTGGCTAAGTTTTAAAAAATGGGTGGTCAATTGGGTAAGTCACTTTCCAAAGTCTCAGTGGCATAAATAAGTCATTGAAAAATAACCCAGCAAGATACACAGTTGCAAATTATCACAAATACAAATATATTGAAGTTTGACATACAGCATATGTCACCTGTCACCAGCCTGGTAGTGCTATGACGTACACCGTGTAGTGTGGACCAAAATTGGGGGTAAATTATAAAGTTGAAGAAATCCTTGTTCCACATTAATGCCCTTGTTCCTTTCGACCAGATAGACATGTCAGCAAAATTTTGGTCAAATATGAGAATATTTAGGGGTCCCGAGATTTAATGACTTATAAAAATTTCCAATGAATAGGCGCGCTTAGAACATCAATGATCAACTCAACTCTTGAGTTGCAACTTATGAATAAATTTCTTCTTATTTAAGAAATTTTTGGTGTTAATAGAGTACAAAAACAATCTTAGATCATTATTTCAGAGAAAATTATTAATAAGGAAAACAAAAATTTTGGATAAAATATATTATCCTTAATTGGTCAACTCTAAATTAAAGGCTTTGCCTAATTGGCTTGAACCTTTTAGTTATCCTTTTTATCTCCTAATTTAACTGGTTTATTTTACTATTTCAGAAATTTAATTTTTTAAACTAAAAATGGCTACTCGTTCTAAAACTAAAGTTTGGCTCATTGGCCATTTAAATAAAGATATACTTTGTTGCTGCTTACCTACAAAACTGCAAGTTTTGCAAACATATTTCTTCCATCAAAAAGAGGAAAAATTGGGACGAAGAAGATCCATTAATCTTTGCTTAGATGAAGTGATGACCTACTGGGAGAAAGCCAGGATTCCCACAATGCATAGAGACAGTGCCATCCGAAAGATTGACTCTTTAATAAGCTGTTATGATAAATTGATGAAAAACAGAAAAAGGCCCGAGGAAAAATGCCGTATTGAAGAAGCTATGTTTAAAGATGAAATTAAGGCTGAAATTCTTGATATTGGTCACTCTAATGCCCTTTTGATGATGTCAAATGAAGAAGACAAGCTTTTCTACTTAAGCCAGCAAGAATATCCTACACAAAGTAGCATGGGTACAGTAGACCAAATTCTTGCAAAAAGAGAGAAAAGAAGGCTTCATCATGAAGAATTAGTGTGTGAAAGAGCCCTCAAAGAGCAGAAGCGATCTAAAAGATCATTCTTGCCTGCCAATAGAGATGATTTCACATCGTCATCATCATCATCATCAACTAATGATGACAACCTTGAAATGAATTTTCAAGGTCCCTCTGAAGAGCAATTTAAAAAGAAAATGTTGGCTCCTAAAAAGTCAAAGCCTATTGACAAAAATGTTGTAGCAGCCTATGATAGAATGAATCTTTCCAATCGAGATGCAGCTATGTCTTATGCTGTTGTTGCTCAGTCTTTGGGCCATAATTTGGAAAACATTACAGTGTCAAAATCTACTATGCTTCGAACTCGTCAAAAGTTATGTTTAGAAGCAAAGGTAACCCTAGCTTCTTTTAAAGAAAAAAGGATTTCTGATTTTGTTACTTCAAGGACTAAATCTCTTTTTGATGCTCTACATCTCAATTCTCTCTTCACTGAAAATTCTGCATCAACATGGGGAATAGATCCTGAGTACCAAAGAGGCTGTGCTAGAGTTCGTGCCCTTAGAGTGACAAATGACACAGCTGAGCGGGGTGTTGCATTGATTGAAAAATTTAATCAAGCAGTGACAACTAAAGAAGAGGACAAACAATACCTGCTCAAAACAGTTTTCAAGAATCGTAAAGAATTTCCAACAAAAAATAAAGCAGAACTTATGAAAATGAGGAAAAACTAATTTTTTCAGCATTAAAAGGAAAAGTGCAATTTTCTCGGGACCCCTAAAACTTGACGTAGAGGTTTCAAATTTTGTAATTTGATTAAGGTAAGCAAAAGGAATAACATTACTCATGTGGAACAAAGATTTTTAAACCTTCATTTTTTTGGTCCACACTAAAGTCTGTCATACAGCATACATCACTGTGGCAAAGTGGTTAAACTCATTAGAATCAAGGCAAAAACTACTCAAGTTTGAATGGAAGGCCCAATGGAATGAGTAAGAAACATATGAAATAAAATTTAATAATGATATTGAAAATTTCTTCCCTTTTGACGTGATAAGGAACAATGAAAAAGTTAATTGAATTTTAGCACATCTATTATGCCTCTAATTTTTTCTTCTGAATATATTGTTGTACTTAATTAATTTTCCTAATACTATACATTATTAAATAAAATAATATACGTTAATAAAAATTTGTCATCAAAAAACCTGAATGTAGAGTAAGTCTTGTATAAATGGAATATTCTTCAACATAGGTCAAAAAGTGAAAAATTGTGCCAGGGGTAGGAGGCTTTAAACAGTGAAAATAATTCATGAGGGGGTTCCTGTATTCCATTCAAACCCCTCACAATATGTACCTTTTCAATATAAAATTTTGAACCAGCCTAGTGTATGGTACATGTTACATCATAGAGTTAAGATTTGTTCTGCAGGAACATACCTCCAAATATACAGTGCCCGCGAAAAGTATCCGATCACCCTTGAAATTTGTATTTTTTACATAAAAAACAATGTTTAAATGTATACTAACCTTATATTAGTATTTTGTCATCTGTCCTTTGGTTTGGATGACTTGTTCTAGACGTTTTGGCATGGATTTAATCAAGTTTTGACAAACTTCCACTGATATTTCCTTGCACCATACCTTTTTGATGGCCTCTTGTAATTTTTCGACTGAGCCAGTGTCGTGGCATTCAACCTTATTTTTTATTATTAGCCACAGATTTTCTATGGATTGAGATCTGGACTATTACCAGGCCAATCCAAAATATCAAATTTATTGTCAGTAATCCATTTTGTCACTATTTTGGCCTTGTGACATGGTGCACCATCATGCATGTATGTTTTTGTCCTTTGGATTGCCATTGCCATTGGAAGTTTATCCTGTAGCATTGCTAAATACCGTGCACCATTCATAGTTGTGTTCTTCGGAAGAAAATATAAGTTTCCACGCCCATAGTAACCGAAACAACCCCAAACCATCACACTTGGAGGGTGTTTCATTGTCTTTAGGGTGTATTTAGGGTCCATCCTATTTGAGCCAATAGGCCGGCGAACCTTTTTTGGACAACTTCTGAATGTCAAAAATGTCGACTCATCGCTAAATAAAACCTTCTTCCAGTCATCAACAGTCCAATGAATGTATTTTTTACAAAATGCGACACGTTTTTTACGCATTTTTTCATTAATGAACGGTTTCTTAGCAGCATGGCGAGATGGTAATCCGAGTTCTTTTTGGAGCCGCTCCTGGATAGTTCGTTCAGAAACACCAGATAACAAATTATTCATATTAAATTTTATTTCTTTCGCAGTTATTGTTGGGTTTTTCAATACTAAACGTTTCATAAGTTTGTCTGTTCGCGAATTTGTTTTTCTCGGTCTGCCAGATCGTTTTTTAGGGACTGGCGTGGTTAGGCCACCATTGTTCTTAGCCCGTGAAACCCATAAATTAACGGTACTTTGGGATATGTTTAATTCCTTAGCTATCTGTCTCTGTGATTTCCCACATGCATGCAAAGCAACAATAGCACCTCGACAATCACTCTTAAGTTGTTTTTTAGCACACATTATATATAAATTTTATTTACACCACTTTCTGTAAAAAAAAAAAAAATATCAAGAAATTTACACAAACAGTGAAATCTGACAAATTTGAGACACAGCCACCCGCAACGAAGGCTACCGGAACACTAATTTGAGAATGCGTTGGATAGCTCTCATATCAGCGAGCAACCTCAAAGTTACCAGATGTCGCTAGAACAAATAGAAAGTGAATTACGTGTCTCTGAATATCAAGGGAAAATATTGTATTTTCTCGAGTGATCGGATACTTTTCGCGGGCACTGTATAATGGGAGTCTATGGGAAAATATGATTTTATATATGGAATTCCATTTTATGGAAGGATTTTATAGAATGTAACCCTTCCATGAAGCGAGGGATTACTGTACTTTTTAAATTCAAACTCTCTTCAAAACTAGGTTTTAGTGAGGTTTAGTATTAAAAACAACATAAATGTGCAAACAATATTGCTTTTGCTTTTTTATGTGGCTTTAAACACACATTCAGGATCATCAGAATATTCAAATTTTATTCTTAACAATGAAAAAAATTTCTTTGATATTTTCCCTTCATTAACATGTTTGCGACGGAGGGGGATTTTTACTTTCTCCCCCGCAGATGCACAGGTTGAATTTTGTTTTTGGTGATAAAATTAATTTTTCTTTTGTAGCTTATTATTTTTTGAAAAATATATTAAAATTATGTCATTTTTCAGAGTGGCCACCGGTAGTACATGATGGTAAAAAGTTAAACATATTTAACCCGTCATAGTGTACCACCGGTGGCCCCTACACTAAAAATCACATTTTCATTCCTATTGTACTATAAATATATGTAATGAATTATTTTTCTTTTCCAGATATATTTCCTCTGATGATTAAGTGAAACGCATTTTTTTTTTACTTTTTCAGAATAAAAAGATCAGTTACAATTATTACATTTTATGCCTTTATAATAAAACAAATACAATTTCTATTCATGGACATATCAATATTTTATAGGTCAAAAGAAAGGCAATCATTGGATAATATGTCAGATAGTACGAATGAGGAATCAGAAGACTTGTATCATCCGAATGAATCAGGTTCTGAATCTGAAGATGGAAATAGCAATGGTGGTATTTCATATCAAGATAACACTATGGAAATTTCATCATCTGAAGCTGAAGATAATGAAGCTGATGTGGTTGCAAGCACTCCTTCAGTTTGGAGACTTTGCACAAACATTATTTCATGATTTGGGTTCATGGGTGATGCTGAATTACAAATCCATGTGAATGAAAATGAACCATATGAAATATACAAGAAGTTTTTGACAAAAGAAATTTTAGAATTAATAGTACAAGAAACAAATACAGGGTGTTTCTAAAGTAACCATCTATTTTGGTGAAATAGGGGGATTTTAAACAATTGTTATACTGGCATAATGGTATGTGCATTGTTATACAAAATTCATGTATTTATAATATTTCAATTGCTTTACACGATTTTTTGTTAATTATTTTATTTTATTTTCAGACCCATATCATTGATGATGAATGTGCAAGAACGGGTTTATGTAGTAACATGCAGGATAAAAGGCATGAAGTGCAATGAAATTAGAAAAAAGTTTGAGAGAAGGTTTTGTAAAACAGGCCCTAGAGACCAGGCTATTCGCGAATTAGTAAACAAATTATTGAGGACTGGATCTGTGCATGACGAGCGTAGATCTGGATGGCCAAGATGATCTCACGAAAGAATCGAATCTGTTCAAGAAGCATTCGAAGAGGATCCACAATTATCGATTCGGAGGGCATCCCACACTGGTAGGCCGGGCTGAAACTATAATTTTTGTTTGATTTTAATTTATCAGAGTGACTAACAGTTGGCTTAAATATAAAAATAAGATTCCTGAAAAAAATAATTGGTGGCCACCAACGTGTGTCCGGCCACCCCCGTTTTTGTAAAAACATCTAATGCCGCACTAGCAAAATCAGGAAAATGGCAATATCTCTTCTTCTGAACATGCTAGAGAGATGGTTTGCATACCAAAAGATGCAGAATTTGATTTAGAACAAATTATTAAGAGTAGTATTTTTTTTATAAAACCTTTAGTTTTTGAGTTATTTTAGAAAAACTAATATTTTGGGCCCATAGACCCACTTTCAACTGAATGTCAACACAATAAAACATTCTCAAGCTGCAAATTGACATGTATTAGTGGTTTTCAATCAGCAATCAAAATCAGCCATTTTAAATTCATTGAAAATGCTTTTTGACATTCCAAAATGCCAAACATTAAATTATACAATTAACAAATTGTCATTTTATCATTGAATAACCCGTGATTTGAATTTTAAGTCAGTGGCTGTTTCTGGGACTTCTTTCAGGGTACAGTAACCATGCCTAGTTGTTTTCTGGTCCTACAAAGTGATTATATTTCATTACACTATAATGTATCTTTTATCTATGGGTCTCTATATATAAATTGAAATTCTTACAAAAATGAGAAAATACTAAAATATTACTTATCATTAACATCATTAATAGTGTATTATTGATATTACTAACTTATTAAATGCACTTTAAAAATTGTAGCAAATTATTAATAATTGATAATATTAATAATTGATAATTAATTAATATTAATTAATAATTTACAACTTGAAATTCAATCAACAGACCTACCTCATAAAACTGGTAATCAGATTCAGTCATTTTTAGTAAGTGCTTTTTCTCTGTATCTGCCAACAGTTTGTGATCATGTTGATATATGTCAAATAAAACGTTTACAGTTTTCAGAAAATCATCCAGATCTTGATGATATTTAGGTCCCCTTTTCTTTTTGTCATACTTCAGAAGGCAGTTGAATTCCTTTATTTGGGTTTTCAGTCGGCTCTGTATGGCATTTACTGATATTGGATAAACATTATATGTGACCCACAATTTATGCAATTCCTCAGAAGTAGCTCTCAGTACAGCATCTGTTTTATAGTCTCCGAAACACAAACACCTTTCAATAACTTGCTTCAACATAGGCAATTTCCCTAAAGGAAACTGTTCTGCTGGCATAAAATGTACATCAAGTACTTTAGCAACTGTTTTCCTTGTAGAAGTCATACTTTATATTGCAAATGTTGAATTCAATGACAAATTGCAGTTGGAAACTTATAACAAAGGCACCTGAAAAAAAAAACAATTTTTCAATTTATTACATTCAAAAAACGTTCATGAAGCAGCCCCACCCTCTATTCTTTAACCCTTTCGCTGCGTCCCATTCTGATACGCCCTGTGCGTGCTACGCTAATACCCCAGAACGAAAGCTGTGCGTATAAATGCGCCAGAAAATAAACTTTAATTATTTTTTTGCTTCATCTTTTGTTTGCCTTTAAAATAGGTTTTCTATCAATAATATTTTTAATTTTTCATGGGTAACAAAAAAATAAAGGTTAAAATGAAATAAAATAGAGATATTATCTTTATTTAGTTAACTAAAAGTTAAATGCTGAGTGATAAATTTTGAAACATGGTTCGGCGCATAACCCTGGGGTATCGGGGCATGTCTCGCATTGAAAACGTACTCATTTTTCTATCCCATGGGCATAACATACCCTGCATCTCTTTGTTGGTCTTGGGGTATGTTCAGAATTTGATGTAATTTTCTTGGTAAAATGTTTCCCAACTAGTCTTGGAACTACTGATTTCTTCAAGTTAGGTTCATCTGCAGATGTCAGTCCTTTTATAATCTCATGGCAAATGTCTAGAAAGGGAACTTTTCCCTTTTTTATGAGATTATAAATTCCACAAGCATCTAGTACTCGCACCTGAATCAAATGCATTGCCAGCTTCTTATACCATTTTAGAGACTTTCTTGGGACAGAGTAATAATGCAGTATTTGGTCTGTTCAGTCTACATATCCCATATGTTTGTTGTATTCATGTACACAAGCTGGAATGGTTTTTTCAACTCTACCTTCCTTTGACCTACGTGTTACTGTCACATCACTGTTCAAATGGTAATTGGAGAGCATGCAAACTCTTCTCTTGCCATGAAACACAAGGGAAAGCAGTTCAGGAGTCTCAAAGGCAAGTTTTTTTTCTTTTGCCACATTCATAGTTTTCATAGCATGGCATAAGCCCTTACGATTACTTCTAACAGTCCCTGCGGCACCAGTTTTATTATCACTAAGGTATTTGTATAGAAGTTATCAGTGAAGATGATGTGACCTTTTCCTAAATATTTTTCCATCATACTTACTACAATACTTTCAGTCTTAGAAAAATCAGCAACAGTTTCCATGGTCCCGGTATATATTTTATATTTCAAAGTAACACAATTTTCATCCACAAGTTTGAAATTTTTTATCCCAAAATGTGATCTTTTTGTTTTTATGTATTGCCGGAAACTGAGTCTGCCCTTCCACAGCAACAAAGATTCATCCAAACTTAGATTCTGAGAAGTTGAATATTTTGATTCAAGAGCAGATGTCATCAACTCAATAAAGTCATGCAATTTCACCATCTTCCCCCCTCTTTCCTTCAATGTCTCATCTGCATTGTCAGCAAAATGCAAAAAAGAAAGAATGTTGGTAAATCTGTCTCTTTTCATGATTGCTGTAAATACTGTAGCAGCATAAAAACTGTTGGTTGACCAATACATACCTATCTTTGGTTTTTGTATAATACCCATGAGAAGTAAAAGCCCTATAAATTGCTTAATTTCTGTAAACGTAGTTGGGACCCATGCACTATACCGAGATGTTGATTTCAGATTAGGTGTAGCAGCCAGAAATTGAGTTGCATATTTGTTTGTTTCTGTAACCATTAGCTCAATTACTTCTTTGGGAAAAACTTCACAAAAAACATCATACATCGTATGAGTTTGACCATTGAAGAGCACTTTATTTTCACCAATAAACTGCCACCCATCTCTGGTACAGCCTACATTTTCACCAATTTCCTGCCATTCAAAATTCTCGCTCAATTTTGTTGCTTTAGGCAGATCTCTTTCCAAAAGTACCACATTTTCTTCATCATCGTCACTACTTGATGTGTTTTGTATAATATTCCGTACATTATCTTGTGCCCAGTCATCCTCACTTTCATATTCTATATCACTTTCATATTCTATATCACTTTCAGAATACATTGAGAGATATTCGTTTATATCATTCTCATCTAGAGATGATTTTTTACGCTTATTACTGCTTGTGGATGCCATGCTGAACTGATTGGAGGAGTCTATTTCACTCCCCCCTCTGGTGAGCTGAGAGTCAGAAAATAAAAAAAGATGCCAAATACCACCATATTGATGTCTAATATTAGTCAGGGAACTAACTACGTTGTTCTAATAGGAACAAGGGGGTTTATAGACTGTTTAGTAAACGTGGAAAACAATGTTTACCATGCGTCCTGAGAGAAGATTTTTAATGGTAAACATAGTTTACCATGCGTCCTGAGTCGGGCTTTTTTATGGTAAACATAGTTTACCACACGCAATGAAAGGGTTAATCAAGCATAATGGATGCAAGATAACAAGGAAAAGTCATATCATGTGATCACTATGTCCATGTCAACATCTTTTTAGGGCAATGTTAGTAATCAAAAAGCCAAATCATGCTTATTTTAGAATTTCTTTTGTCACTAAGGTCCATCAAAAGGGGGTCTATGGGCCCCAAAAATTAGTTTTTCTAAAATAACTCAAAAACTAAAGGTTTTATGAAAAAATACCACTCTTAATAATTTGTTCTAAATCAAATTCTGCATCTTTTGGTATGCAAACCATCTCTCTAGCATGTTCAGAAGAAGAGATATTGCCATTTTCCTGATTTTGCTAGTGCGGCATTAGATGTTTTTACAAAAATGGGGGTGGCCGGACACACGTTGGTGGCCACCAATTATTTTTTTCAGGAATCTTATTTTTATATCAAAAGCCAACTGTTAATGACTCTGATTAATTCTATCTTGAGTTTCAGCCTGGCCTAATCCCACAGATTAGAAATTCCACAAACAACGGTTTACAGAATTCTACGTTATGATTTAAAGAAAAAGCCATACCACATTCAAGTGTTCCACAACTTACAAGAAGAAGATTATCCATGAAGAGCAACAATGCGTGCCGAGCTTACAAATATATATATACTATATATTTTCATGTTTTAAAGGTGTTTTTTTTTATAATTCATATTATTTCGCAAAATAGATGGTTACTTTAGAAACACCCTGTAGATATGCTCATCAATTTATTACATCTCATCAGCTTCGTCGGCGTTCAATGATGCACAAATAGACAGATACCAACGTAACAGAAATAGAGGCATTCTTGGGTATTATTGTGATCATGGGTTTGGTACCACTTCCTAGAATGCGTTTGTATTGGTCAAAGAACCCAATATATCGCAATGAATTTATTGTAAAATCTATGAAGTGTGAAAGATTTGACATGTTGCTGAAATGTTTGCATTTCAGTGACAATGAAAATGTTGAAAATATGGGAAAACTTTATAAGATCAGTAACATAGTTGACCTTTTTCGCACACAGTTTAGAGAAGTTGTGACTCCAAGTGAAAATGTAGTGACAGATGAAACTATGATACCATGGAGACATAGACTTGGTTTCCAACAATATATTCCAGGAAAATCTCTCAAATATGGGGTAAAGATATACAAGTTGTGCACATCTGAAGGATACACACAGGAACTAAAAGTCTACACTGGAAAAGAAACTGTAAATAACAAAGAAACTGGGCATGCTCATGAAGTTACAATGACTTTGATGGATGGGCTTCTGAATGCTGGCAGAACAATATATATATAGACAATTTCTACACTAGTTTAGCTTTATGTGAAGTCTTTTTAGAGAAGAAAACCTACATGTGTGGGACACTGAGACCAAATAGGAGAGGTAATCCAAAGTCAGTCAGTCAGAAATTGAAGAAAGGAGAAATCTACGGTGAAGACAATAACAGAGGTATTAGTGTGATAAAATGGTTTGACAAAAGACAAGTAGGGCTGATCATTCAGATCAACTAGTTGCAACCATACTAAAAATAGGAATGGTGAAAATGTACAAAAACCACAGTGTGTGCTTGCATACAACAATGTCAAAAAGGGGGGGTCAATTTCTCAGATCAAATGTCATCCTATTACTCCTGCCTTTGCAAGGTCTCCTTGCTAGCAATCAGAATGAAGATACTCAGCAAGCTCAAGCCATTCCTACTAAACAATCAAAGAAACCACTGCATCAGCTTGGCAAGTATGATGGACCAGCAAGAAAAACCAGAAAAAGATGCAGAATCTGCTATGATAATATTCAAAAGGAAGAAGGAGCAACAAATGCAAGAAAAAAAGCTAAAAGAATTACCACATTCTGCAAGAATTGTGATGGCCAACCTGCGATGTGTCTGAATTGTTTCAACAATGTACACAAGTAAATCAAAAACACAAACTATGTTTTATTTCATTTTATTACTTTATTTTTTTTCTTTTAAAAAAATTGCAAATAAAGTTTAAGTTCCTATGATTAAAGGATGAAAACATTCTGTATGAGTTTTTATAGCAATCTGTCAATGTGCCTGAAAAAATTTAGGTATGAAATATTAACACTATGATTTCTAAAAAAGATAAAAATAGAAGCAACTTTAGTTTAAAGAAGTGCCATTTATAATATTTCATGTTTATTTCATTATTAAATCATATAATCTACCATTTGTATTATATATTCTGTCAATATGAGCGTACTCAGCTATATATCATTTGTACATCATTTATACCATGAACATAAGTGTTTGTGCTCCACATGTGGCACACGATGGTAGAACAACTTTATTTGAAGCTGTATATCCAATTTAAACACTTCATTTAAAAATGTAGTAGATACACTAACATTTTCCAGAATGCAGTTGTGCACCATGAGTGGTACATGATGGCTAGTAAAAAAATTGCAAATGTACCACCGGTGGTGCACAATGTCATGAACATGTTAAGGATGCAAACAGGAATGCCATTCAACATACCCAAATTTAGAATTAACTAATTATTGTAAATATGACTGTCACATGACATCACTATACGTAAAATTTATGAATCAATCAACTTTGTATGTTAATCCATCTAATTTGATTTTCACAGAGGGACCTTAATACAAGCAAATGTGAAGTATTTCCTTCACAGAATATAAATCATTAGAAAGGAAATATATAAATTCAAATTTTTTTTACATCTTAATGCATCAAGCACTGAAAATCTGACAATTCATTTTAAAGCTTTTATACTGCTTTGAAGTACTTCAGGGTACAGACTACAGCCTATTTAACTTTTCCATGCTAGCCTCTTCTGAAAGTGAGAAACTGTAAAGTAATGATTCAATACCAGATTTCATACACAACTAGGGCTGGAACCAGACTGGATTACTGGAGCATAATCCACCAGATTGGCTCTTCCAGACCAGGTCCAGATCAGTTTTTTTACCAATTCCAGCAATCCAGTATTATTATTTGGTGAGTGAATTACCTACAGCATTAACAATGATCCAAAACACTTACAACTTTACCTTGTGTAAAATGCATGCAAGTGAATCTTGGAATTTAACTAAAAAAAAATAGTTTATTAATTATACCAATGTATACTTTGTGGCTTTTGTCTAGCTACATGATTTTTCATAATATATATATATATATATATATATATATATATATATATATACACACACACATTGTTAACCTTGTTTGGGTTCCACGCGTGTCTTTCTTCACAAGAAGGTCAAACTGGTGGCCTGACTTTTATTCCTGGCTTCATGGAGGAGTGAATTGCTCTCTTGCGCTCTCCACTGTACACAGCCAGGTACACCTGGCTCATCTGGTACCGTGCTGAGCCAGGCATCTAGTCTTCTCTTGAAGACTTCAACTTTGAACTCTGTAACGTTTCTGAGGTTCTTTGGAAGCTGATTAAAAAGTCTTGGCCCCCTGACTGACAACCAAGCTATTTTCCTTCAGTGTTGAGGTCATCCCTTATCAGGCCTATAATTTGGGAACACTGCACATTCTGCCTTTCCTATTTTCCAGCATTTTTTGGATGGTAATTGGGTTAAGTTTGAGGTTTGGTACCAGTTTTTCGATCATTTTCCATATGTAGATTATGGTATACCTCTCTCTTCTTCTTTCCAGGGAGTATGGTACAGATTTAGTTTACATAGTCTTTCTCAGTACAGTCGACCCTCAAATTACGTCATCACTGTCTTATGTAATTTCGAGTTACAAGAAGCCCCCCATTGACTGTAATTGATTCGTCTTACGTAATTATTTCATGTTGTGTAATAGCTGCGTAATCGCAAACACAGTGCGTGACCATTCACTGGCAGGATGCCAAGTATTTCACGTTATTTCATTGTTATTTTTACTGTGCATTATATAAAGTGATACTGTATGAAGTGAGTAATAATTTGGCAAATTAATAAGTCTACATTAATAAATCTAAAATTAATTTTTTATTATTAATTTTTAATATGTATTTTCTTTTACAGATGGTGTTTCTTAATAATAATTATTAATTACCATTATAATTCTGTTTATATACACTGTTTTTATCAAAAAATTTAATTATTTTATTATTTTCAATACTTTTTTGTGGTCCTGGAATGGATTACCCAATTTACATGTATTTTGGGGTTCAACTTACATCACTTTCGAGTTAAGTAACTCATCTCAGAATGGATTAATTACGTAAGTTGAGGGTCAACTGTAGTTGAGTTCTTTGCAGCCATCACTCTTGGCTGTGAAATGTTGTTGCATTTCTTGTAGTTTATTAATTTCTTCCTTTTTATATGGGAATGTCAAAACTGAGTAGTATTCAAGTTTTGGTATGATCAGTGTTCTCAACAGGGTAATCATTACTGTCTTGTCCTTCCTTTTGAATGTTCTTAGTACCTGCCCCATGACTCTTTTTTCTTTGTTTATTGGTATCTGATTTTATGTCTCAAATTTTGCATCATCAGTCATTATTACCCCCAAAGTCGACGGCTTTTGTGCTTCTCTGAATTTCCCATTTATCTGGGGCATAATATGCAGTCTGTTTAAGTTCCTCATTTCTACCATATCTCAAGAGCTGAAATTTCTTGGTGTTAAATGTCATATTGTTGTCTTCTGACCATTTGTATATTTTGTTCGTGTCCCTCTGCAAGGCCTCCACTTCATTTGCATCGCTGATTTTTCTGCTGATCTTTGTATAATCTGCAAATGATGTTACTATACTGTTGCTGTTTACTCCACTGTCTATGTCTGTTAGCATGATAATGAACAGGAGTGGGGCCAGTAATGTACCTTGTGGTACTGAGCTGCATACTTCTGATTATGATACACCTTGAACTTTGATCACCTGTAGTCATTTTCTGAGGAAGTTGTAGATCCATTTTCCTACTTTGCCTATTATTCCCACATGTTTCATTTTATGGCTATTATACCATGATCACATTTGTCGAAAACTTTTGCAAAATCCATGTATATGACAACATAGTTTTCATTGCCTTCAAGTGCATCTGGGACATTATTATAATGCTCTATAAGTTATGATAGGCATGATCTTCCTGATCGGAATCCATGCTGATTTTTGTTGAATCTTTCCAATGTATCCAAGTCATAGATTTTCTCTCTGACTATTCTTTCAAAAATTTTGGTGAGGTGGGACATCAAGGACACTGGTCTATAGTTCTTTGCACAGAGACTCCAGAGACATATAAAGTGAGTTTGACTGGAGAGAAAATTGGAAGACATCCTTCTTTTGCACAATAACGCAAGAGCACAACAGTTTGCAAACAAGAGAGGTCATCACAAAAATGTGCTTGACTGTATTAACCCTACCCTCCATACAGCCCAGATCTGGTACCTTCAAACTTCCATTTGTTTGGTCCAATGAAGGATGTTATTCATGGAAGAAAGTTACAGAGTGATAACGAGGTTGTTGAGGAGGTTAAGAGGTGGCTCCAGCAGACTTTTACCAGCAAGGAATAAAGGCCCTTGTTTCAAGGTGGAGGAAAGCCATAGAAAAGGATGGAGACTATGTGGAAAAATAAAAACTTGTAAAAAAAGGTATGCAACTACTTGTGTACAAAATTTCTGGAACTTACAGGGAAACTTGGAAAGAAAAAAAAAGGTGGGGCAAAATATATTGAGTGGCCTTCATATATATCAGTGGCATGAATCAGGGTAAGTGGGGCATGCGCCACCTACCCAGTTAAAAGTCAAATTACAAAAAGTCAGTATATTACTACAGTAATTGAAAACTAATAAAAGTTATGATACTTGTATAATATACAGGGCCAGTGAGAGCTGGCCACAGGCCATGAGGAAGGATTGGTACATGGGCCCCCCTGTTTACTCAGTATTTTATTATGAATGTTTTTTGTGTACATAACAAGCAAACTGATTATATGTCCAAGTCACTATTCAAAACATACACTATGATAATCTCTATAAAATGTATGTTCATTAATTATATTTCCTCTCTGCTATTTAATCAATTGCTTTATTAATATTTTTAGATTGATTTTATCCCCCCTCTTTCCAGGCCCCATAGAGGTCTGGGCCCCAGGGATTTAACTCAGCTTTCCCACCCTCTCTGCAGCCCTGATAATATATATATTATACAAGCATCATAATTTTATATTCATTTTCAATTACTGTAGTAGTATACTGACTTTTTGTAATTTGACCTTTAACTGGGTAGGCAGCGCATGCCCCACTTACCCTGACTGCATGCTACTGGTGTGTGTGTGTGTGTGTGTGTGGTGTGTGTGTGTGTGTGTGTGTGTGTGTTCAGAGGTGTAATATATTTAGAAACTACCAGAACTGGACTGGATTGGAAATCCAGATATTATGCCAACTGGAATCACTAGACCAGGTCAAACTGGATTTTTACTACCTGGTCCCAGCCCTATACACAACTCTCTATACAGCTGTTTATACAAACAGAAAAGTAAACAATATAAGGTGCCCCTCACTACTGTGGTACAAAATAACTACCATATTTTTTTTTACTCATTTAGTGAAAGTATACCAAAACCAAGTAGTTAAATATCATAATGACTTATTTCACTAAGGGTGCACACACACACACACACACACACACACACACACACACAATTTACCTTAACATCAAGAAGTTCATATTCAGTAAAGTTTATTTCTTCTTTAACAGAAATAGCTTCTCTCCATTCATCTTTGATCTGATCACTCTGAAATAGATTACATTCAAATAATTTCCGACTTCACATTTAACAAAACTACCTTATAATTTATCGAGAGATTTAAAAGTGAGTTAATTAGCAGCTGCTTTGATGGATGTATTGATAAATAAATTATCCATCTTACTGAATAATCTCTATTCATCAAAAGAATCAAACAAAATATAAAAGGGCATTAGATTTTCTCTCTCTTTTGGCATGAATGACAAACCACTTTTAAAAACTATATAAGAAAACCAAATTTTCATATTTAAACTTTACCTCCCATTCATCACAGATATTTCCATGGTCATTTGTATCTTCTTTGCAATAATTTGTTGCATAGGAATCAGCTTCTTCTTTGATAGCAAATTCATCTTCATTGTTCCAATTTTCTTTTTTCAGATCATATTCACTTTCACCTTTTTCCATTTTGAAACTCATGACATCAAATGAATGATAGAAAATATTAACTTCCTTTACAAAGTAGTTTTCTTTAGTTAACACTTCATTATGAAATAGTCTTCTGAAAATATATAATATAATATAATATTCCATGAGCTACAGTAGAGGTCTGCATCCTGGAGTGAATGAATATCATTGTAATCCTTGAGGTTTAGGCTTATACTGATAAAATTATATCTTGTAATAAGAATAAAATTCTGAAATTAGCGCTCATATTTTGCTTTTATAGTTTCTTTCAAAAAAGTAAACTTGAAGAACCTTAAGGCTCTTTCATTACAGCCAATAAACCTAACTTACTCAAGTTTATATTTATTCTTTAAAACTACTCTTGACAGCCAATATTCATAGCTGAAATTCAGATTACCATTTTAACTTTCAACATAAATCAAAAACTTTTAGTTACATCAATAGGAATCAAAACCAGACACCAGTATGCAAAATCTGCACAATCTGATATCCAAACTTTTAAAATTTGGGAAGCTGAGGTTTAAAGAAATATATAAATGTGTGTAGCATGTCAAAATAGGTGTGGCATGTAAGGAAGTGGATCTGATGAGTTTTATCATGAAACATGGTGTATGGCAAAATGGATTTGGGGCATAACACAAAGTAAACAAAAAATTTCCTTCATTCTACCATGGTATTAAGTGTTGTATTGCTAAGTTAGAATTGCTCTTTGGGCACATCATAAGGTGAGCTTTAAATTGATAAGAGTTTAAGAGAAAAATAGATGCGAGTCATCTAGTAGATGACTTTGGTAAGGACAACAAATTTACATATAACAGATATCAGTTAAGATATATGGGACATATCAAGTTTCACAGAGACCAGCTCCCTAGATCTATTACAAAGATCCTGACTGGCCAGAATTGGTTATGTGGGAACAACTGATCAATGTAAAATTGCCACATAACCTAGGGCAACCTACAGTTCCTGTGAAACTCAATATGGGCCAGATAAATGGTAAAGCTTGGTAGCCTAAATGATTATGATCGTATCAAACTAATTAAATCTGTGAAGTAGGCAATAAATGTTGTAAATAAATACATAGATACTGGGCCCACAGAGGAAGGGCAAACAATGTTTGAGAAATTAGGACCTAAGTAAAAACAGATTGTGAGTCAAGGTCCACATTGAGAAATTTGGGAGAGATGACTCAATAGGTATTACTTTCCAAATTAAATTGAATTGCTAATTGCGAGCTTGTTGAGTCCTCTTCTGGGTAAATGAGTGTTTAGAAATTAAAGATTTGTGCCAGACTCTAGCAAAGGCTTTCAATATGTCTGGCACAACAGCAAAAGTTTCATTCAAATCCCAAAAGAAGGATGACCAAGAGTCAGAGATATGCAAGATGATCGCCAGTAGAGCATACCTTGCGGAATCCATACTGACGATCTGAAAGACAATCTGTGAGAAGAAAGGTGCTTAAGAATCTTCCTATTAAGGATAGATTCAAAAACTTTGGAAAAGCAAGAAATGAAAGCAATTGGATGATAGATGGAGGATTGAGAGTGGTCACCCTTCTTTGGGACAGGCTGAATAAAAGCAAACTTCCATCAGGAAGGAAAAGTACCACATGAAAGACAAAGACGAAAGAGTTTGCCTAGGCAGGGTGTCAGCACAGAGGCACAGTTCTTCAGAACAGGAGGAATACCATCAGGAACATACACTTTCCTAGAGTTGAGCACAGATAGGGCAGAAAAAATATCTTTAGAAGAGATTCTAATTTCAGATATAATGAAGTCAGAGGGGGTAGGAGATGGAGGAACAGCACTGGAATCATCCAGGGTTGAATTGGAGGCAAAAGTTTGGGCAAAGAGTTCAGCTTTGTCAGGAGAAGAGATGGCAACTGTGCCATTGGAATGGAAAAGAGGAGGGAAAGTTGTTGAAGAGGTTCTTAACTAGATGCCAGAAAGAGCAAGAAGAGTTAGAATTGGAGAGATTTTCACATTTTTGTCAGATGAAGAAAGTTTTGGTGAATCAAAGAGCAGATTTTGCATGAATCTGGGGAGAAATATAAGCAGAGTGAGAGTCAGGAGTTGGATGGGGATGGTACCTTCTGAAAGCCTCCTCTCTGTTGCGTATAGCATTAGAACAATAAAGTTAAACCAAGGATTTTTTTGGCATTAGTAGTAGGAAAAGAATATGGAATGTACACCTCCATGCCTGAGAGAATCACCTCTGTGATGCACTCTGCACACTCAGAAGGGCTCCAGCCATGGAAGCAATCATCATTCCATGGGAAATCACAGAAGTACTGCCTAAGGGCCTCCCAATCAGCAGCACAAAAGTGCCAAAGGCACCTCATCTTGGGAGCACCCAAAGGCCATATTGGAGCAATAGGAGAGGAAAAAGATACAAGCTTGTGATCGGAGGAGCCCAACAGAGAAAAAAGTTTCACAGAGTAAAGAGGATGAGAGGTAAGAAATAAATACAGAATGTTGGGCCTATCTCCAAGACAATCAAAGATATGAGTAAGGTGCTGTAGAATTTGCTCTAGGTCATTTAGAATAGAAAAGTTGTAAGCTAGTTCACCAGGGATGTCGGTGAAATGGAAGGAAAGCCAAAGGTGGTGGTGGTGAACAGTGAACTCTCCTAAAATGGAGATTTCAGCAAAGGGAGAGCAGGAAAGAATGTATTCCACTTTGGAAGTGAGATATTCGAAGAATTTTGGGTAGTCAGTAGAATTAGAAGAAAGATAAACAGCGCAGATGTATTTAGTTTGAGGATGGAAAACTCCTTACTACCACCTTAGTAGCCTATATAACTGAAGCAAAAAATATACACTAAATACAATTTACAAACTATCTCTTTCACTCATGAAAGTACCTAAATTTTTCTTAAAATTAACTAAGAGCTACTGTTTACCATGTCATTCATCAGCCAGACTCCTTACTGAGTGGATGCATTCCCTGAGCTAGGGATGTACAGATCACAACATAGCCAGATAACTGGATACCAGATATCTGGCTTTTTATTTTTGCCAGATACTGTACCAGATAATCCAGCCAGATCAAGAAATGGCTGGATATTTGGCTGGATCATGTAGTCTTAAGGGCATAAAATTTTAAAACTTGCAATTAACTAGTGGTAAATAAACTCTTATGGTTCCTACTAATTTTACAAAATCATTATTCTCCTAAAAAAAATGCAGATTAGAAATTTTGTTTATTCAATAAAAAAAATCCATAAACTAAAAATAAGAAACTTCATATATGTCAAACCTCGTTTAATGTCACGCTCGGTTTACGTCTTTTCGTTTAGCGTCAAAGCCTCCATTGGCCTACATGCATTCATTCTACGTCAGTTACCCCGTTTACAGTTTACTTTTAAGGGAGACTTCTTCCCAACACTAATCCCTCTCCTCCTCACCGCACCTCTCCAGTCACCTCAAGCTCAGCATGTACAAGACCAAGGTAAATAAAGCTTTGTTAATTATTATTTTTTATTATTCAATTTGTGTGTGTAATACATGTTAATTAATATGCATAAAAACATTAGTTATGAACTTAAAAACATTTACAAAGCCTTAAATTAATAGTTTTGGTGGCAATAAATTTTTACTTCTGGTTCTCTGGAGCGGATTACCTAAAACCCCATTGAACATGTACTTCATTTAACATCACTTTCGGTTAACGTCACTTTACCCAGAATGAATCAATGACGTTAAACAAGGCTCGACTGTATATGGTAATTGTATACAATATCCCCCTCACCTCAGTTTCTAATAAAAATTATTGCAATGCCTAGAAAATAATAAATAAAACCTTTCCTTTATGGAGATATTTGCTTCTGAAATTTTAATTAATGATATCCATTTGACGTGACGTGACGTCAAATGCGACTTTTTTTCATAAAATATTTTTCCTGATTGGGCTATTTTTTTGCTACTCTGCGACTTAATTACTTGTTTTTTGTTCTGGGTATTTTTTTTTTTCTAATTGGATTCAGTTTGGTCGTGTTTGTGATAGAATTATGATGTGCTGTTCATGTGGTTTCGACTTTGAGAACTTTATTCGTCATGTGCCCTAGATGAAGACTAAAAAAAGTACATAACTTAACGTGTTATTACATTACACTGCCCAACACCAATTTTGCTGATTTAATTCTAACACCTGTTTTTAGCAGGGTTGTGGAGTCGGTCCAAAATTTTCCGACTCCGACTCCACACATTGTAAAAATTCGACTCCGACTCCGACTCCACACATTGTAAAAAATCTAAAAATCCGACTCCGACTCCTCACATTTTAAATATACGACTCCGACTCCTCTAGTGTTTCACTCTATAATTATCATAATAATAAGACATTTCATCACCACCACATGAATCATCAGGTTACTTTCTAGGATAAGGGAACATTCAAATATTAAGAAGGATATTGACTTGTAGATATTATCATATTAAGGGATTTTTATTTTTTCCAATAATATATATATATAAATGAAAAAGATTCTCTTAAACATAATTAAGGTCTAACCAGTAGTAGTCCTACTTAAAATTGAATAACCCTTCTTAACCTAGTGGCTATAACCAGGGTTGTGGAGTCGGTCCAAAATTTTCCGACTCCGACTCCGCCCTGAAACGTGCGACTCCACGACTCCACAACCCTGGTTTTTAGGTAACTCTGGTGTGCTGATTTAAAAAATCACCTTAGTTTTTGCCTATCATGTCAGGTTTTCAAGCAATCAAATATGGATATTTTGGAGATATCGCATTTTGGCAGGGTTATGCCCAATTTTTTTCTTTTCAAAAAATAAGTTTTTACATACTCAGAATCAGCATGGAAAAGTAAACAATTGTGCAGGGAGTGAACTTTAATATACAATGGTAATATTGACACAAAGTGATTAAAAGTGTTTAAATAAGCAAAAACTGAATCCATGATCATGACATCATGCTCACACCTGGGGAAATCACAGATACCCAAGATTTTAATATGTTGTACATGACCTTTAGATTTAATGCACACATTTGCGTATTCCACAGATAAAATTTTAACAGCAAAACAGCTGTTAACAGGTCTCAAAAATCATCAATTTTGATAAGCGCCCTTCATAGATCACCCAAAATAGGCATATTGCATTGCACGAAAACCTGATATGATGGACAAAATATAAGGTGATTTTTGAAATCAGCACATCAATATTATCCAGAAACAGGTCTTAGAATTAAATCAGCAGCAAAAACTTTTTTTTTGTTGGGCAGTGTTATTATTTGTATAATTTAGGTCACACATCACAAATTCATCGGTATAGGATTCACTTTGTGATGCATGATCTTTATGGGGGCAGAGCCCCAGTACCCCCCCGAGACCTAAATTATACAAATGATAATGTAATAACATGTTAAGTTATGGTAATTGTATACAACATCCTGCTCACCTCAATTTTATGAAATTGACTTAACAATCGATGTAAAACCCTTATTTATAGCATGTAATTACTTTATTTAACGTATCCCATTAGGGTATATCTTAGTGTTTGGTTGGTTAGGTTAGGTTGGTGGTTTCTGAAAATAAATAAAGTAATTACATGCTATAAATAAAGGTTTTAACATCAATTGTGAAGTCAATTTCATAAAATTGAGGTGAGGGGGATGTATACAATTACCATATATATATATATATATATATAAAATGACAAAAATATTTTCTTTCTTAATATATAACTATTAACTGGAAACGATAACTGTCATAAATATAACAGTGAAAATATATAATTATATTTTTCATTATGAAAAGAAGTTTCTCAGCATTTTCCAGCAACAAACAGTTCCTGTTTTCACTATAAATTTTGCCAGCTGCACTAAATAATCTCTGAAAAGTGACTGAGCTGGGTGGAGCACTTAAATACTGATGTACAAGTTTCTTTAATGATGGATATTCTGGTACCATATATGATTGTTTCACCAGATTAAAGGATCTTTTTCTCTAGGTATTAATGGTAGTGTTAAATATTTATCGATCTGCTTTATAAATATTTTTGTTTTCTTTTGCTTTCTTCTTTCATTTGCCAGTTGTTTTTTATCCTCAGAATTTGGAGGTAAGAAGGTGAAGGCATACTCCTCAGATTTTTCTGTAACATTGCTGTTGGCAGAGCAGCTTCATATGTTAGTAGCAGTTAGTGTTTTCAGCTTCAGCCTTTTCACTGGCATTGTCACAGCTATCTGTGTCAGAAGTGTCAGGTTGGCTGCTTTTCCCAGCTAGCTCATCAAAACACTCCCAGATACCTTCACAAGTTTCCATAAAAATATCTGAACTGGAAACTACCCAATTTTTGGCCTGTTCTTCATTTTGAATGAACTTGGTTTTGAACCTTGGGTCTAAAACTGAGGCAAGAACAAAGCACTTCATATTTTGTATATTAATTCCTTTATCTCTCTTGATAATTTTATTATAAAACCAAGCTTCAAGGAACTCTTTTAAACTTCCTTTCAATGTTTGTACACCAACATCTTTTTGGCATTTTGACAATTAAGAATGAAGGGTAGCAACAGCAGGAACTACATATCCAATAGTTTCTTTATCTTTACTGGCCAATTTTATTCCCTTCAAATGGTTTCAGGACATGAATTACATCTTCAATTAAAGCCCATTCATATGCTGACAGTGTTGGTATATCATGTTCAGCAGCATATGCTGTTACTGCTTGCCTTTACTCATACAGATGTTCGAGCATAAGTATGTCAAATTCCATCAAGTACTTACATAGATCTTGTACCAGTTTATGTACAGGCAGTTTCAACTTTTCTTGGATTACTTTCAGCCTAGTACAAGCAATTGAAGTGATTAAAATGATGTACTATTTCATTTACATTTAGAGACTGTGTCTGCAATCATTCATTGTGATAGGATGGCATCATTAACAACTAATTGCAATATGTGAATAAAACATCCTGCACCTTTCTCCAGCAATCAAACCTGCAAAAAGAGGGAAATATATCGAATCAATGATTTTAAATTCATATAGTTTCATGTTGAAATTATTGTATAAAATTTGTATTAGAACATCATAGATAGTTTGAAAAATATTATGGTGCTATAACTTGTGAAATTAGCTAAATTTATAACTGTGAGTATCAATTATACTTGTGTGTTACACTATTAAATACATTAAAGTTTCTCAAATTAAAACTCTTGCAATTATTTGAACTAGATTATCTCGGTTATTATTAGAATCTATTAACATTACTATAGACTAGGGCTACTACTATGTCTACTGTATTATAGTTTTAAAGAATAGTTATTTATCATATTACACCTATTCCAATAACAATATTTGCAGCATTATCTCTTAAGATAAGATGAACCTAATTGGCTTCAATATTCCATTCATCCAGAGAGCTGTTAATTGTATCAACAATATTGAGACCTGTTTGAAATGAGATTAAAAACTAAAATCTTAAAATGAAAAATTACATTTTAAGCATGATAGGCATGATATTGCTTACATATTAGGCCTACCTAAATTTAGATTAATATGTTACTGGTTTATATTATAATATTGTATACCTGTATGAGATTCTGGAAAGTTCAAAACATAAGTTTAGCCTCCCATTTCTTGACTTTCTTCTAAGATGAAGTGAGCAGTGAGGCTGATGAATGATTCATTATTCAATGATGAAGTCCAGATATCCATGGTGAATGATATATAGGAAGCCAATGCAATCTTTTCTTGAACTTTTGATTTAATGTCCTCAAATATTTTTGGTAAAACTGTCTCTGAGAAATACTTCCAACTGGGTAGAGGGTATCGAGATGCTAATATCTTGATAAGAGATCTGAAACCTTTTCTCTCTACTAGTGCATAAGGTTCAGCATCGAGGGCCATCATTTCACCTGAAAAAAATAAAAGGCATTTTGAAGTTAAAAATTTTAATTTGTGAAGTCAAATAATAATAATTTTAATAAAGATTTTAATAACAATGATTTTAATAATAATTTTAATAAAGATTTTAATAATGATTTTAATATTAATAATTTTAATAATAATAATAATAATATACACTCCTTTCTTTAAAATAAAGACTTGAGTAACTAAGTTATAAAATATTCCTAACTTTAATTTAAATGAAGCTACATTGCTGAGTATTATTTAATTAAATTTAATAGATTTTAAATACTAATTTGGCTTATGAAACTGTAGATACCTATTTTAATGGTAATTGCTTCCACTTTAGGGTCAGTTAGCTCCCACATCTTATTCCTCTCCAAAGCATCTTTGATGGATATTTGCTGATGTTCCTCCTCTGAACCTGAAGCTGTAGAAACACCTGTTACAGATGCTTCTTGTTCTTGTGTTGATTTGTAAACTTGTGGATATTTTCTCTTCAGGTGATTCCACATTGGTTTTGTAGAATAACTTTTAGGATTTATTCCTCTAACAATAAATCTAGTTGCTGATGTTTCATCACACACACAACATTCTGCTTTATTTTGTTCTTTGGCATACACCTTAAAGTGCTTCCATATTGTTGATTTCATAGGTTTTGACATGTTACAATAGAATAACCATATTGAAGCAGAAAATGATCAAATATATTTTTTAAATTTCAAAATAATATACCATTTTCCTAAAAAATTTGGTTAGTATACATATGAGAGAGAGAGAGAGAGAGAGAGAGAGAGAGAGAGAGAGAGAGAGAGAGAGAGAGAGAGAGAGAGATGGGGATGGAGGGAGATTTTGGGCTAGGCTCTAGCTAAATTTACGGAATGAATTTCCATCTCTCTCTCTCTCGCACACACTTTCTAGTAATTTATAGTTTTTAGCAACATTTGGAATCATCTTAAAACTACTTTTATTACTAGGTTCAGTATGTTAATTCAAAAGGGATACCTATATTTACTTTTAATTTTTACATGGTAACCATTGATAAAAGTTTTACTTATTCCTACAGTATCGGGTTTTCCTTAGTAAAAGTATATTTGTTGTTGTTTTTCACACTTTTCCTCTTGAATCTAATCCTACAATGAGGCCTATGAAGCTTAGCTACTCATTTATTCTGTAATACTTGATAATTGCAAAATTTTCTCTCAATAGATAAGCTAATGATGTCATTTTAATTTTTTAAATTCAAAATATAAGAATTGGATATTAGTTACTTTTCAGCCCAGAATGTTTCCCGACAATTTTGAGGGGTTCTACATTAATGTCTCAACAGGTACAAAGCATTTATCAATAACATTTCCATCGCAAATGTTTAGTTTACGAGATAGTTATTTTGTTGAAAAAAAAAAAAAAATTTTGAGGGGGCATTCTATCACCACCATAACAGGTGCTGGCACCATCTAGTGATGAACTATGTAAACATTTTTGAAGTAGCCAATCACAGGCCTCTATTTTGTCACGTGACCTAATCCAGCAAATCACCGATCAATCTGCTTCTTCCTTCATCTCCTTTTTTCAGAATCGACATGGCTGGCCAGTGTAACCAGTGCCCTCCCATTCCAGCTCGCATTTTCACACTTTGTTTTGAAAATAACGAAGCAAGCCTTGATTTTCTTCGCTCACATGGTGTTCTCCCTTTAAATGTAGTGTGTCCAACCTATGGCCATGAGTGCATTTTTGGTAATTGTTATGCTAACCTAACATGAATATGTTATTACATTATCATTTGTATAATTTAGGTCTCAGGGGTATGGGGGCAGAGCTCCCGTAAAGATCACACATCACAAATTGATCAGTATAGGGAGGGTTCCAGCACAGGTGAAGCAAAAAATTTTCATTTTGACACCCGACCATCTCAGATCTTGCTTATGTTTGGTGTATAAGGTAAGTTTGTGCAAGAAAGCCAGCTGTGAAAGTTTCAGCTTTCTACGACCATTACTTCACGAGTTATGAAGGTCAGAAAAATCAAGGTTATGGTCAAAATAGCTCAAGGTCAGCATCTTTGGATGCACCTCACACATTCACTAATTATCGTAACCATATGAAACTATATGTTTTTGGACTCAGAATGAGCTGTAGAATCCAAAAACGCAACGAAATCAGCAATAGGAGAACAAATAAAAATGTTCACCCTTTTTCAAGGAACGAATTGACCTTTTGACCTTGAAGTTCACACATTTTGGGGAAACATTTCTTTACACAAAATGAAGTTCCATCATTGCACTTTTATTATAAACAATAAAAATGTATCTTATTCACCAACTATACTGTCTTAAAGAATTTTTCAAATTTCTGGCAAAATCGCCATATGTACCGTATATGCATATGTACTGTTAAAATCTAGAGATATTCATTATTTAAACTACTTAAGCAAAAATAATATTATTAGAAACGTGATACAAAATCACTTAGATATAAGCTAGGTACCATAGGTATAACTATGATATAGATCTCTATTTTATTGTGGTCTCCTCCACCCCTACAACCACACCTTTCCACCCTTAGAAATATTTTACTTTTTTTTATAATTACTTTTATTAATAATACATTAATACAAACATATATATATAGGAGTATCATATAAAATAAGAGTAAAAAAGGAGTATCATATTATGTAGACCTGTATTCTATAGATACATATTAAACTAGAGCTCTGTACACTTTCGACTCAAGAACAGGAAACTGTGGCAAACAGGTCTGCATGATTACCCTCAGCTGTTAGCATCTCATGATCATCAAAGGCATACTGAATTATTCTTGAACCTGCTGTCAATGATGGAGCAGTCATTGTCTGGATAATATCAGATGATAACATCCAACATGAGTCAGGACGAGAAGGGAAACTATGTTTAGAACATCTTCCATGTGGAGACATAAAATTGACCTTATAATCACTAAATTCTTCTGATACTTCAACCACTAATCCAAACCAAATTTTATTATCATAGTTACAAGCTACATATACCCCAACTTGTATATCTTCAGTTGAAATGTGCTTTTGCTCATGTAAATTATCTTTAAACGATGGATGCACAACTGTCATAATTTTTGTAGGACCTGAGGAAATCTCACCAACCTCCAACTGGGTATGACTAATAGGCACAAATCTATGAAATCTACGAGTACCTGGATGGTTACAGAATTTTTATATCTATTTTCCAGGAATTCAGTTGTCTGCTAGACATTTTGTTTCGATAAGAATACAAATTTTGTGCTGGTATCTTTCTCATCCAGAAATTTCATCATGTCAAGTGGTGTCAGAATTTGGTCTTTAAATGTACGTTGAAGACTGGCATGAGCCGTCATTCTTTTTGCTGTGCCTCTGACTCCATCACAAGCACTTTTGCCATGTGAAGTTGCAAAAAAGTGCCATTCAGCATCCAGTCCAAAGTCCTCTTTGTGGTGACACAAATTGGTGAAGTTATTTTATTCTTATACTGCCCTCCGCAACCATCAGTAAAGTAATGAATCTTCCGCAGGCCTGAGCTCTCTTCTTTTATCATGGGGATCAGTTGCTTTAAGAACGCAAAGACAAGGTTTGTACTATGTTTCATGTCATCAGAAATGAAACAATAACTTTTAACTTTAATTTCAACATCATTTTCATTTACTTTATAGAACACAAATGGATGAACTGTTGCCTGACTATTTTCCCAATGGTAACCTTGTGCAGCATCTTGTACAATAAATGAGTAGTTTTCAGAGAAGTCTCCTAGGAGAATACCTTCAGTGACCATCAGATTAGCTTTCAGTTTTTTAGGAAACTTGCTTGTGCATCAGCCACATAAGTGTGTCTTGTTAGTGCACAAATTCTAGTTGCCAAAGACTTAATGAAGTTTTCAAGGGATTCACCGATGTTAATAAGGGTTGTCCGATCCGTGGAAGTCCACTGCTTATATGTAATTATGGTGCCGACTGCATCCTGAACAGATTCCAATCCTTCAAGGAATGCAATAACACCTTCTCCTGGACACAATGCACATTTTTGTAGCATACACTCTTCCTTTTCACTGTCACAAACTGCATAGAGAATGAGGTCTTTATATGATAGTTGTTTTTCCCCCAAAGCTGATAGCTGAAGTTTGGGATTTTGGTGGTAGGTACAGACACACACAGAGTGTGTTCCTCCAGCTCCTGCCAAGACACACCACTTGGGTCTCAATGCAGCAAATGATGAGAAACCTATTTTTGGATTAGTGTCATTTGCCTTGAAAACAGCGAAAATCTCACGTAAATTACCAAGCACCAATCGTTTCTGCTGTAGTTGCTTCTCTCCTTCATGATTCCTAATTGATAGACAATCCTTCTTGCCTGGACATATTCTGCTTATTTCATCTGATTCATAGAAAGTGCACACTGCTTCCTTCTCTTTCTTTGTTATAACCAGGGTTTCGGAGCCGGAGTCGGAGCTGGAGCCAGAGTCGGTGGAGCCAGTGAAGTTTGCTTACCTGGAGCCAGAGCCAGAGCCAGAGCCAGAAACCTTGAAAATACGGCTCCATGGTCTGGCTCCGGGCGATATATTGCTACCTAAATTGTTATTTGTTAAATATAGGTTTAGTTGCAAATTATAATTCTTGTAATATATTACAAAAAATGGTACCATAGGATTCTTGGATTTTATGGAGGTGTGGGAGTTGCAGGAATAATCTGCAAATTTCCATTTTTTTAACCATTAAATATTTGGGAAGATTTGTCTTAACAACACTTAATTATATAGGTAAAAAAATTTTATGGCGGTGGAGACCTTAGGTAGGTAGGTACTAACTATTTATCTAAGTAGGTAACTACCTAGATACATACCTAGTAAGGTTGGTCCTTCTGACTTGGATTGAACTATTTTTATTTTTAGGTCAATTATCTTGTATTGCTAAATTTCTTTTTTTTTCAGATTCTTTGTAATTTGTACTTGATTCTTTAATTATAATTATCAGTCTATGACCCTTCATAATGGATAGAGATTCAATAAAGAAGTCTGATATATTCAAGTATTTTACTGAAAGTTCAGATAAGAAACACTATGTTTGTATTTGTGAAGTTTCTGATGCTTCGGGAAATATTTCAACGTGTGGAACTAAAATTACCAAGCCTCAAAGCAAAAAGCCTGATGTCTCCTCAAGAACATATAATTTGAAAAGACACTTGAGTCGATTACATCCTGAAATATCAAAAATGATGGAAGAAAAGAAGCAAATGCTTGAGCTTTCAAGACCCAGTACTTCTGCCAGTTCAAAAACTAAAGCAAACCAGCAAAACATTACTAAATTTTTGATGTCTCAAAAAGTCACTATCTCAATGACTACAGATAATTTTAAAAATAGCATAATTGAGTTAGTTGTTAAAGATTCTATGCCTCTATCTATGTTTGAAAAGCTAGCTATGCGCAGTCTACTAGAAGAAATGGCTCAGAAATTCAAGATTAGTTTAGATAAAGACAATATCCGTCATTTAGTGATAGAAAAATCAAAAGAAGAAAAATTTGCTCTCAAAGAGCAATTAAAAGGGCGCTTCATATATTTAAAAGTTGATGGTTGCACACGAATACGGACACATTATTTTGCCATCAATGTCCGATTTATTGATGATGATAATAAAATCCTCACCCGCACTATAGCAGTAAAAGATACACATGCTCAGCAAACTAGTGACTACCTGCATGATCTAATTATGAGAACTCTGGAAGAGTACGGCATACCGAAAGAATTTGTGCTCTGCATTGTCAGTGATAATGCATCAAATATGATTAAAACTGTTGAGAAGTTGAATGATAATCAAGAGGCAACTTCAGAAGATGATATACAAACATTTGGTGAACATCATGATGATTCAACAGACACTCAGGAAGTGGCATCTTGTGTAGAAGAAATTGACAGTATTGTATCTGAAATTTCACACTTCTCCAGAATCAACCACATGCGTTGTGGTGCACATACCTTGCAACTTGCTATTTGCGATGGATTGAGAGATAAACATGCTACCTCTCTCATAGGTAAGTTGAGACAGGTTGTAGCAGCAGCAAGAAACCCAAAAGTGGAAGAAATAATTAAAAGACGTGCAGGCAAGGTTGCTATTTTAGATCAACCTACTCGATGGGGCAGCACTTATTTAATGATAGAGCGCTTATTAAAATTAAAACCTGTACTCTTGGACATGGCAAATTCAAATGTGAATCTTTCAGAAATAATGTGGGAACAAGCAAGAAGATTGGAAAGAGTACTGTACCAGCCATATATAGTAACAAAAAAAATTCAGTGAAGATTTGACTCCCGGTCAATTTTTGAAAGAGTGGAAATCTTTGATGTATTTTCTTTCCAAGATAGAAGGCACCATAGCTGATGACATTAAAAGTTCCATGGAAAGGAGAGAAAATATTTTACTTGATAATGAAGTATTGCTTGCTGCTGTTTATATAGATCCTAGATATAGATGCTTATTAACATCTGAACAGGTAGTTAAAGCCAAGGATGCCCTATGCAATATAGCAATCAGAAAGAAAAGTAACCTAGACCTTTCAAATAAAGTCTCTCTATTAAGAGAGGAATGTGGAACCGAGATTATTGCATCATCATCAAATTCATCATCTCCTTCCACCACTTCTGATGTCAGCGAGTTTGATTTTGAAAAAATTATTGATATTCAACATGGTAAGAAATCAAAACGTCCTCGTTTAGAAAGTGAACTAATACCACCTCTCAGTCCAATGTGTACCCTCAAATTGCAAGTTGAGGAATCTTTTCCTGAGATTGAAAAATTTGACCATTCGTCAAAACTGTCTTTTGAACAAGTAATAGAAAGGTATCCTAAAGTTATAAGAGATGTTGCAAATCTTCTAGTAGCTATGCCTTCAACACAAGTCAGTGTTGAATGGCTATTTTCAGCACTGAAAATTTTAAAATCTGATTTAAGGGCACGTATGAAAGAAGATATTGTTGAGGCTATGTTATTTTTAAGAACAAATGTTTATAAGTAAACTTAGATAAATAATTTTAATTCATAATTTTTTTTATGGAAACAGATTTACAAGGAGAATATCTTGATTTTATGTTTAAAAATTAGTTTCCTACCTTAGCTACATTAGTAAAAATTTCTGCAAAAGTTATTATTTTGCTTTCATTTTTTAATACAAGGAGTATTATGATTTATGATACTGTAAATGTATCATTGAATTTGCAAACTTTTTAATTTTTTAATATGTAGTTTGAACTTTAAAGATAAAGTCTGATTTAAGGTTACACTTAAAAAAAATATAATTGAGGCCATCTTGTTTTAAAAAAAAAAATTATAAATAAACTTAGTAATTTTCATTTTCAATTATTTTAAGGAAACAGATTTACAAGAAGAATATCTTGATTTTATGTTTAAAATTAGTTTGATTATACCTTAGCTAGAATAAAAAAAATTTTGCATTAGTTTTCATTTGTTAATCCAAGGAGTAGTATTGATTTTATAAGCGTAGGGTAAATGATTTTGTAAATTTTCTTTTATAATATGTATTAGTAGTTTGAACTTTTGACTTTTAGTTGAATTGCTTTTGTTAATTAAATTACAAAACTTTTTGACTAAAAGAAAATCTCTTTTTAAGTAAATAATATAATCTATTAAAAATTTAAAAACTGAATTTTTTGAAATATTCAGCTCTTTTTCAAGCCAAGTTGGCTTTCATGAAGCTTTCAAGTTTCAACACTTAAAAAAAAGATGCATATATTATCTCAGAAAGTTTGATTGTTACTATTTTCCATACGAGAATTCTTAAGTTTGAGCTTTGAACTAATTAGGAGGCAAGTTTCTCTAATTTATATAAGCTACCATTGTTAATAAATATTTAATATCATTTAGTTTTCATCATTTTCCTTTAGTTATTTAAATAACTTCATTCTATCATTATATTTGCCTAATTTAAAATCATAAGAAATTTAAATTTTGAGTATTAAAGTGATTTAATAATAAAATATTTTTGTGCAATATTTTAAATTGGACAATTAGTTATATAAATCTAGATATTTATTTTATAATTAACAGAATTTACTATAAAAGAGCCGGAGCCAGACTGTAAAAAATTTCTGCTCCGGAGCCGGAGTCGGAGCCAGAAGTTTTTTTACCGGCTCCGAAACCCTGGTTATAACCCGACCTTTGCTAATATGTGGAACTTCTGGTAATATGCCATGTTCTTTCTTTATTTTGTGGCTGGTTGAAACCATTCTTGTAGATGCATTGAAGAAAGATGCTGTTCTGTGAATGGTGTATGGTGAGTGTTAGTATTTGAATCTTCCTCTTGTAGTCAGTCGTCTCACTGAAGGCATTCTTGAGTGCTTGCATCACTCCTGCATGCCTGCGAAAATGATATACATGTTTGAGTAAATTTATATGCAAACATATGATCTATATATAGGCTTAGTATACTTTAATGAAGGTACTACAGATATATATACAGTACTCACAAATTATTGTCATCCATTTTAGATTGCTTTTCTTCACTTTCTTGTGTAAAACTTGTCATATGAAGTTTCTAGCTTTCTCTTCAGGGATGTTGATGCCATTTCAAATTTTGTTTCAGCCTTTGAAGATCTCCCTTTTCGTGACAGACCCTCTGAAAAACAAATAAAATAAATTGTTATAACTTTTTTTAATCAACTGTAGCCCTATAGATGTACATGTACATTACATATGAATTTGGTAAATACCGTATATATAATCATAACTGTATTGATCTTCAATATAAATTGATATGCATACATCTGAATTTGTCAAATATATAAAGGTTGTAATGTTCATACATGTAGTTATATATATGATGTTTTGTTGCTATAATATCTACATAAATTAACACTTTAAAAATACTTAAACTTACTTGTCTTCACTGGTGTCACATTCAGCATTGGAAGAATTGTGTCTAAATCTCCTTGGAAATCTTCAAACATTATTTCAGTAGTACACCCATAGGCAGAGGAACTTTTTCTGTGGCAGTGGCATCAGTGTCTGAGTTCGAATCTGAGACAATATCAGAGACTTTTTTGTCTTCAGCTTTGATTTTATTGATATCATTAACACAATTTTTACAAATGTAATCTCCATATATTAATCCGTGAATTCCTTGCAGTGTATTACGGACTGGCACAAGTGCTTTTTCGATCTTCTTCTTATGTTTTCTAAGAGGATCAGCACAAACTTTTCTACCCATCTTGTTTATCTGTAAGAAAGGCATAAAATAAGTAATTAATTTATGTTCACAAAATATATTATTTAACAGTACAGTACATATATGCATATACATATGGCGATTTTGCCAGAAATTTGAAAAATAGCCAATTTGAAAAATTCTTTAAGACAGTATAGATGGTGAATAAGATACATTTTTATTGTTTATATTAAAAGTGCAATGGTGGAACTTCATTTTGTGTAAAGAAATGTTTCCCCAAAATGTGTGAACTTCAAGGTCAAAGGGTCAATTCGTTCCTTGAAAAAGGGTGAACATTTTTATTTGTTCTCCTATTGCTGTTTTCGTTGCATTTTTGATTCTACAGCTCATTCTGAGTCCAAAAACATATAGTTTCATATGGTTACGATAATTAGTGAATGTGTGAGGTGCATCCAAAGATGCCGACCTTGAGCTATTTTGACCTTAACCTTGATTTTTCTGACCTTCATAACTCGTGAAGTAATGGTCGTAGAAAGCTGAAACTTTCACAGCTGGCTTTCTTGCACAAACTTACCTTATACACCAAAAATAAGCAAGATCTGAGGTGGTTGGGTGTTAAGCACTGATTCACCTGTGCTGGAACCCCTCATAGGGTTTTATATTTTTTATTTTTGAATTTCCAATGCTAAAGGTTAGGTTAGGTTTTCCATGAAACCTAGGTTTTTCTCATGGTTTTTGATGTGTTTCATGACATTCTACCTTCATTTTCATTGGAAATGACGAGTTTTTCACCCCCCAAAAAAATGATTCCCCACAGGTTCCCCAATATTGATGGGGTATATCTTAACAGCTGGTCATTTCTGACAGAAATGAAAGTCAGACTCGCATGAATCACATCAAAAACCATGAGAAAAACCTAGGTTTCATGGGAAATAGCAGTCTGGGCTGAAAAGTAACAATTACCAAAAATTGGGGACACTATGCCTATGGCTTAAAATTATAGGCATTCACTATCATTAAGTTACATGTTCATTCACTTGTGCACAGTATGTAGTATACAGGAATATCCCGCTTTACGATGCTTCATTTTACGAAATTGTATTTGCGCTAAATAAAAAATTAAATGAAGAAATATAAAAGACAAAAATAAAATGCGTACGTCGCGCATACCACAATCTAATATTCTGCATTACAGCAGTGCTTAGCTCGATTTTAAGACAAAAATAATATGCTTACGTCGCGCATACCATACTGTACTGTACTCTATTACGTATTCTGCATTACAGCGGTGCCAAGTTAGCTCGCTTTTAGCTCACTTTGCACTGTGGCAACGCAGCTGTTGTCAGTTTATATGTGCGCTTTGACAAGAGAGTTTGTGCTTTGCGCACGCTAAGTGTTTCACTGATATTCTTTTCGTACATTGCAATTACAGTACCCATCATCAATTATGCCAAAACGAAAGTGATAGTAAAGACTGTGATGTTAATCAGAAGAAACAAATCCAAAAGCATGTCTACTGACGCATCTATTAATGAAAACTAAATTTGCATATGTAATGTTTTGTACTATTTCTTTGTTCATTGCTTACATTTTTATTGTATTTCTTTGTTCATTACTTTCGTTTGTATTATTTCTTTGTTCATTGCTTTCATTTCTATGTTAATAAACATTTTTTTCTGCAAAATTTGCTGTTTTATAACCTTTTTTTTTTCGATTTTTTAAGAAAAAAACGTAACCCAAAATATAACATTATATGTATGGGAAATAATGCTCTGCTTTATGAACACCTGCTTTACAAACGGGCGCTAGGAACGGAATAATTCGTAAAGTGGGGTATTCCTGTATTTTCACATGGTATGGCACTCTGTAATGTCACAATTTTTAACCAAGAGTGCATGGGCTTTCATAATAAGTTTAATCACTGCTGCCAGATGCACAATAATATAGTAGATTATTTAATTTATACTGTATTGCCTTCTCATAAGACCAATAAGTTCTGAATTATTTTTAGTATATTTTGATACAACAAAAAGAATAAGATATTTGATAATTTGCTAAGTTTTAAGTTTAAATAATTAGAATGTGTTACTAGTAAGGCTTAGAACAGAATTTAAATCAGAACAAACAACAAAAAAAAAAAAAGTAGTATATTAAATTTTCAAAGATTTAAATTGGCTTAATAGAAAATTTAACATTTTCCATATTTTGGGGGGAACTCTTGCATTCGATGCTGGAAAGAAAAATGCCAAAGTTGATTGGACCTAGTTATACTAAATTTTAGCGAAATCTAACTTTGTGTTTTTTTTGTTTAACCCTTTAACTTCGAGTCACGTAGATTTACATCAATAAAAAAAACTGCAGAAGAGCTGAGAGATTAAAAGTGAAGTTCATAAATATAAAATTTTTTATCTGATACACAAAAATTTAAATTGAAAAATAAAAATAAAAAAATTAATATTTAAAAATTTCACTTTTAATCTCTCGACTGTTCAGCAGTTTTTTTATTGATGTAAATCTACGTCACTCAGAGTTAAAGGGTTAAAAGAAAATCATTATAAATGTTAAATTTAGCCCTTCATTACACACAGCTCTTCCCACAACTGAATAAAATCATCTGGCATTAGCCATAATAAAATAATAAAAGTACCCACAAAAACTTGAAATATAAAGTATTTTATCAACAACATGTGATTAAAATGTTAATTAATTATCCAATATCTGGCTGGATACTAAAGAAGTGGCCAGATCAGCTGGAGGATAATATGAGTATCGTCACGTTCAGAATATCAAAAGCAAATATAATTATAAAATATTAAAGCATAATTTTCTCATCATTTTGATACAATTCACTATGTTCGTAGATGCATCCTTACCAAATTATGTAGATTTGAATATTATGACATTTTTGCAAGATTTTTTTCCCACCCTTCCAATATTTGCCTGGTGATGTCATGAAAACATGATATATGAGCTAGGCTTTTTAGGTTACTACTTCCACTTATGTTAGTTTTTCATAGATGTTGGTCGCAATGACACATGAAGGGTGCGAATATTATTTTGAGGATTTAATATACGAAGTGCATTCTAATGACTCCCGAGCAATAGAAATATTTACGGTAATTGTGTGTCAACTGAATGCCCAGTTAGGCCAACTGAATGCCCGGTTAGGCCAACTGAATGCCCGGTTAGGCCAACTGAATGCCCGGTTAGGCCAACTGAATGCCCGGTTAGGCCAACTGAATGCCCGGTTAGGCCAACTGAATGCCCGGTTAGGTCAACTGAATGCCCGGTTAGGTCAACTGTACACCCTTGATGATTGGTTAGGTTAAGTCATGATATTTTCGTTAGTTTAAATGAAAATAACGAGAGCAAACTTTTCTGGTTAATACCAAATACATTTTTCTAGTAATATTTGATGTGTTTTGTTTAGATTTTTACCTCCATTTCCCTTGAAAATGAGCCAAACTTCAAAGTACTATAACTTTGTTGGATCTCATTTCCGAGGGAAATGGAGGACAGATTTGAACAAATCACATCAAATACTACTAAAAAAATGTATCTTGGTGTGTAAAATGACTGACCGTGTCTATATACATAATTACCTAATACCGGGTGTCCGAGAATTATCTGTACAATTTTTGGCTGTTATTAAAAGTCAACCATGAAGTGTAGAAATTCCAGTGTTGTCTCATTTTACAGAGAATCTCTAAGTTTTTTCTGATACCACGTTTTGACAAGTTTTTTCTTTTTTGTACGCGGGTGACAGACATTGATGATTTAAAAGCAAGAATCACAGCTGCTATTGAGCGAATTGATGTGGATATGCTGCAGCGTACATGGCAACATTTGGAGTATCGATTGGATGTTTTGCGAATCACTAATGGTGCACATATCGAATGTTTGTAACAACGTTAGTTTAATAAAAGAAACTTTTGAAAATACTGATTCTAAATAATCTTGTTTAAAAATTTTACCTGTGTTATCAAGAATTTTATTAAAAGATGAAATTGTACAGATAATGTTCGGACACACTGGAATTTCTAAAAAACTTGTCAAAACTTGGTATCAGAAAAAACTTAATGAGATTCTCTGTAAAATGGGACAACACTGGAATTTCTACACTTCATGGTTGACTTTTAATAACAGCCAAAAATTGTACAGATAATTCTCGGACACCCTGTACCTATAAATTTACTGTTGGATAGTTCTGAATTTCATATACTTGAGTTTATATTCACATTATTATCATTAAGTACCGTAACTGAATATTAGTGTTTTTTAGTGATTTACAAGTTTTCAAAGTGTGCCAGCTTAATTTAAATTTAATTTCAACTTCATTTAAATTTAATTTAAACTACTTTAACTTGGGCAATGCCATCACAGAAAGTATCATGTGCTAGGTGTGAGGTTAATCGGTGGTATACTGATTTTAAAGATTACAATGGCTATCCTACGGGCAATTACTGAGAGATCAATTCGTTTCTTTTGCAAGTTGAGTGAAGAGAGAGTGGATTTAAAACATAGTGTACGTGAGGTGACAGGAAGACTTGCAATGCCTGATAAGGGAAGGGCTAGGCTTACAGTTGATGAAGGCTGAACCTATACTAACATTAAAGATGTTACCAAGTTGAAGGATGGGGTTAGGAACCTAGTTTCTAAAATAGGTAGATTATTGGGAAGGTTAGATAGAATTAAGGAAGGGGTTAAGGTAGGCCTGAGATTAGTAGATGGGGAGGGATTCAGAGTAGTTAAGGGTGGAGCTAGGACACATACATTAGGTGATAGGGATCTCCCCGCCATACTGAGGTTCCAAACCCTTTCACCCAGTTGGATAGGGATGTGAATGAGGGGGAAAGGATTTTAATTGGGGACTCCTTAGTGCGTCATATGGATAAGGAGTTCACTGAATGGAATCCAACCAAGAGAAGGAGGATCTGTCTACCAGGGGCCAGGGTTGACAGAATTAGAGACAAAGAAGATAGGACTGATGTTTGTTACCTCCCATCACTTGATGTTGATGATGATGATGGTAGGGAGCAATGTCTCATATAGGCTTGATACAAGAGTACCTGACCATTTGGAGAGATACAAGGGGTTAATTAGGTCCCTGAAGGTGAGGTCAGATAGGTCTTTCATTTTAGGTATTACCCCTAGGCACAGTCTAGGTCTTAGGATTACGTCAAAAACAATATTTTTGAACACTACGCTTGAAGAAATTTGTGCTCAGGAAAATGTACCCTTTATAAAGCTGTGGTCAGAATTTAATGATCCTAGCCTTTTTATAAAAGATGGGGGTGCATTTCAATGAAATAGGGAATGCTAGGCAAGGTAGGTTAATCAATGATAATGTTTGAAAGCTGGATATTCATTTCCAGATTTTAAAAGAGGAAATATAAATGGACTAGTAAATGATGTCTAATAAATTGGACAGATATTCTACAGCCTGAACAGACAGTAACTAGTATGTGGGAAAAATTTAAAAGTATAATAATGAACATACAAAGGAAGCATATCCCACAGTGTAAAATCAGAACTGGAAAAAATAAAAAACAACCTTGGATAAACTGCAATGTAAAAAGAGCAATCAGAGAAAAAACAAAAGCTTTTCATAAATTCAAAAGAACTAGCCTAGCCAAGAATTCAAAAAACAATCCTAAGAAGTTTTACAGTCACTTCAATTTGAAAAGTAGAGTGAAAAAGAAAACTGGCCCCCTCCATATAGATGATAAAACTATAGATGATGATCTTGAAATAACTGAAGAACTAAACAAATACTTCTCATCAGTATTCACAAATGAAAATTTAAATAATATTCCTGATCTTATACTACCAAGACAAGATAGAGAAATAAATGAATTAAGGGTAACAAAACTAGATATCCTAAAAGCAATAGATAAATTAAAAATAGAAAAATCTCTTGGGCCAGATGAAATGTATCCAATAGTCATAAAAGCTGCCAAAAAGAATATAGCATAGGCACTAGAAATTATTTTTAATAAATCATTGATATGTACTGAAATTCCAGAGGATTGGAAGAAAGCAAATGTGGCTCCAATCTTTAAAAAAGGAAATAGAAACTTGGCAAAAAACTACAGACCCATCAGCCTCACCTCCATTATTTGCAAATTACTCGAAAGTATCATTAGAGGTAAAGTTACTGAGTTCCTTGAAGAGTGCAACCTTATAAATGATAGCCAGCATGGCTTTCGAAATGGGAGGTCCTGTCTAACCAACTTCATTGAATTTTATGATGGAGTCCTATTGCATTTGGACAATAAAGAGCCAGTAGATATAGTATACTTAGATTTTGCAAAGGCATTTGATACTGTTCCTCATACAAGATTGTTGGTAAAAGTTAGAGCCCATGGTATAAGAGGTCATATAGCTGATTGGATAGAAGAATGGCTGAGAAATAGAAAACAGAGTTCATCTAAATGGAAATAAGTCTACTTGGAGACCATATTGAGCGGAGACCCACAGGGGTCTGTTCTGGGACCTCTGCGTTTTGTTGTCTATATAAATGATCTAGAGAAGGGCCTATCATGTAAAACCTCAAAATTTGCTGATGATACAAAATTAGGCCATAATGTTAAGTCAGTAACAGGAGCAATGACAATACAAAAAGACTTAGACAGAGTAACAGCCTGGGCAGATAAGTGGGAGATGAAATTTAATGTTGATAAGTGCAAGGTTATGCATATTGGGTCAAAAACTCCAGAACTTGAATACAATATGAATGGAATTTGGATTAAAAATGATGATAAAGAGAAAGACTTGGGTGTCACTGTGACAAATGAACTTAAACCCTCAAATCACTGTATGGTAATCAGAAATAAAGCAAATGCTAGACTCAATCTCATGCAGACACACATTGAATACAAATCACCCAATATTATAAAGCAACTATACATTTCATATGTGAGACCCCTCCTCGAATACTGCATTCAATTTAAGCCCCTATTTGATACAAGATATTGAAAAACTGGAAAAAGTACAGAAATGAGCAACAAGAATGATCCCATCTCTAAGACAATTGACATACAAGGAAAGACTGGAGTATCTAAGCATGTCCTCATTAAAAAGGAGGAGGTTAAGGGGTGATATGATAGAGGTGTATAAAATGATAAAAGGGTTGGATAAGATAGATTTTGAGTCTCTTTTCATTAAAGATCACAATAATCAGACTAGAGGTCATAGTATGAAATTATTTGAGCCAAGATGTAGAACAAATTTAAGAAAACATAGTTTTACAAACAGAGTATTTAAGTTTTGGAACAGTCTGACAGAAGAAGTGGTGACTTCAGATATGCTTGATTCTTTCAAAAGAAGGTTGGATAGTTTGATGTCTGCAAGGGACATCTGGTGATGGTGTTTAAGCCCATTTTTATTGCATGAATGGTACTAGTTTATTTCATATATATTATGTGCATTTGGGTGATAGATCCCACAGCTCAACACAGGTGTTGTGGGATATAGGGAGGCAGCATCTTGGGTTAGGGGATACTCTGTCCTTACACACCCTATTTAAAGAGATTCCTCTGCCGAGCAGTGCCCCCCATAGCAGAGCTGGGCACTTGCGGCATATTGCAGTACTGCGGTACTGCTGCACTACCAAACCGGTACGCGGAAATTTGAATGCGGTAGCGGTACTCCGGTACTTTCAGCGATCCTTTGCGGTACTGCGTTATGGGGGCCCAGGGTGGTAGTGCGGTGGTACCGCAAGTACCGCAGTACCGCAAAATATGCCGCAAATGCCCAGCTCTGCCCCATAGTACTGTGAGGTATTGAAAAACTCATGATCTTCACTTGCCCCACAAACACCTTTAAATGGGAGACCCAAAATGGGTGCACACATATTTCTACATTACTGTACAGTCTTTACAGCCACACCTACACTTTTCCTCTTAAGTATATATATATTGTAATGTATATGGATGTAAATTGTGACTTGGTCTGCAATTGATATGGACTGTGACTTATTTTTGGTTGGCATGGTACTGGTATTGATGGGTACCATAATGAAATTGACTGGATTATTTGGATCTGATATATTTGCATGTCAGTTATAAATACATATAGTGTGTAACATATTTGTGGATAGTAGTAGCCTATTATGACTTTGATCCTCTGGATCCAGAGATTCTATCTTTAGTTTTAAATTGATAATTAATTAGTTTTAAATTGATACTTAATTAGTTTTGTAAAAATTGGTTATTGCCAATGTACAGGCAGTTGTTACATAGTGGAGCCACCTCGATAGGCCGAAGTGGCCCCTAGTGTGCCCACTATAAAAATTTCTTATGTGTTTTTCTGGATTTATCACTTCTTCCCCCTAGAATACTAAACCCCAACAAAAGTGGGCAAGGCTTTGAAGAAGGTAAAAAAAATTTAAAAAAAAACCTAACCAACCCAACCGAACAGCACCTCCTGCAGCCACAAAGGAAGAAAGGGTAATTGTATACAATATTCCCCTCACCTCAGTTTCTAATCAAAATTATTGCAATGCGGAGAAAATAATAAAACCTTTTCTTTAAATAAAAAAAAATTTGTTATCATTCATTTTTTGACCCAGTCACACCCAGCTATAACAGCAATATATATTGAATAACCAATCAAAACTGAATAAGAAAATATATATATTATCTTGTGCAAATTTGTATAAAATATGTTTTTCTTATTAAAATATATTTCCTATTTTTGGTTTTTTCAATATATATATATATCAACTATTTGGTGAATATTTCTTATTTTTGGTGATTCTGGCTACTTCTGCGTAATTCAATTTGTCCTGTTTTACAAATCATTTTTAGCAATTGTTTGTCTATTCAGTTTAGTTTTTTTGTGACTAGAAGTATGATGTGTGTCGTTTCAGTTTAAGGGCAGGCGAAATTTAGCAGACTACCCATGCAAGGTTGGCACAAGTTATTACATTATCATTTGTATAATTTAGGTCTCGGGGTACGGGGGTGGAGCCCCCGTAAAGATCACGCATCACAAATTGATTGGTCCTAATGTTTTGCGGACAGTTCAGTACGTGACACCAGTTAGGTCAACTGTACGCCCTTGATGATTGGTTAGGTTGTCATGATATTTTGGTACTTGTGGGTTATCTGTCGCCACTTTTTAATATTTTTTTATTTATTTATTTTTATATATTAAGAGAAGAGGATTCTTTATACTGTACGGCATTGACGATTGGTTAGGTTAAGTCGTGCTAGTTTGGTTAAATAAAAAACTTTTTAATATTTTTTTTATTTAGTTATTTTTATATATTAAGAGAAGAGGATTCTTTATACTGTATGGCATTGACGATTGGTTAGGTTAAGTCGTGCTAGTTTGGTTAAATAAAACGGTATTTAACCAAACTAGCACGACTTAACCTAACCAATCGTCAATGCCGTACAGTATAAAGAATCCTCTTCTCTTAATATATAAAAATAAATAAATAAAAAAAATATTAAAAAGTGGCGACAGATAACCCACAAGTACCGATATTTTTGTTTAAATTCATTAGTTTAAACGAAAATGACGAGTGCAAACTTTTCTGGTTAATTTTGAGGTGTTTTGTACAAAACTGCCATCCGTTTCCTGTGCAAATGCGTAGTTTTCAAGATGACGAAATCTCGAAAACTACGCATTTGCACAGGAAACGAATGGCAGATTCGTGCAGAACACCTCAAAATTGACCAGAAAAGTTTGCTCTCATTATAAAAAGAGACTGGGTCAAAAAACGAATAATTACCTTTTTTTCAATCATATTTATGGAGATATTATTTAATTAACGATATCCATTTGACGTGATGTTATTCTGATTGGCTATTTTTTCGCTACTCTGTGACTTAATTGGTTGGTTTCTGTTCTGGCTATTTTTTTTTTCTAATTGGATTCAGTTTGGGTAATACCTCAGTTTGGTCGTGTTTGTGATAGAATTATGACATGCTGTTCGTGTGGTTTTGACTTTGAGAACTTGATTCGTCGTGTGCCCTACATGAAGACTAAAAACGTGCATAACTTAACATGTTATTACATTATCATTTGTATAATTTAGGTCTCGGGGGGTACGGGGGCGGAGCCCCCATAAAGATCATGCATCACAAATTGATCGGTATAGGGTTCACTTTGTGATGCGTGATCTTTACCGGGGTTCCACCCCTGTACCCCCGAGACCTAAATTATACAAATAATGTAGTAACATGTTAAGTTATGCACTTTTTTAATCAAAAATACATTTTTCTAGGTTAGGTTAGGTAAGGTTGGGTTAGGTTAGATTAGATTGGGTTGGGTTAGATTAGATTGGGTAGATTAGATTGGGTTAGATTAGATTAGGTTGGTTTCTGAAAATAATTACATGCTATAAATAAAGGTTTTACATCGATTGTGAAGTAAATTGAGGTGAGGGGCTTGTATACAATTACCGAAGAAAGAACGACAGTGATTGGTTTCTCGTCACGTGATTAAATACTGTCAGATCATTGGCCAAAAAAATGTACAGGACTGTGGACATAACTCAAAAACTGAGTATTTTCACAAGAAACAACTATCATATTTGGAATCATTAAAAACTGGTCTATAAAAGCATAGTTAGTCGATTATCCGAACCCAGGAGAGTTCCTTTTCTGTATATTAGCCGTCTACTAAAGATAGGTCCACATTTGCAAGCGAGAACCTGGACTTGTCGCCCATACGTTTCGACTCTATTGGTGTGACTGTACTTTTAAGTAAAATAGAATCACTTTAGGATGAGGTGCAGCTACTAATAGGTGGCCTGCATCATAGGCGGATCGAGAGGGCTTAATTTAAGCAACAGGGTTCAATTAAAGCAACGTGGTCATAAACATTCAAATGTTTTACATAATTTCGTTTAAACAGGATGTATAGTGTCTCCAAATTAAGCCCCCTGCCCCCACCTCTGGATCCACCTACGGCCTGCATACCCTGCATGGTCAAAATAGAAAGCCAAGAGATATATGTAGCAGCGTAACCTCGGCACACAGGAAACTAACCTCTAGGATTCCAGATCTGGAAATTGAAATGAGTCGCAGGCAAACTGCCCAGCTGACAGGCAGGGCTGAATTGAGGTCCTCGTAGACCCTAGGCCAGTGATCAACAGATCTACAGAATCAAGGCTAACAAAGACCCTAAAATCCACTCTAAGGTTAGCCCGAGAGAAAGGAAAGAGGAGGGGGTTAAAAGAGGAGGAGAAGGGGTTAAGTAAGTAACAAAACCTATCATTCGTGGGTTACATTCACTCAGAAAAAGAGAAAGAAAGACTCCCTATCATCATCCGCCAGCCACTGCCGACAAGTCGGAAAAATAGTCGAAGAGAATAGGAGAGGGGTGAAAGATGAAAAGTAAAATAAGAATGCTTACAAACCATGCAAACACAGTCTTAACTCACTGTCATACCATGCAAACTACAGACATGCAAGTAAAGAGTTACAGACATGCGAGTAAGGAGAAAAAAAAAAAGTAGGTAGAGTATAACAAAAAGTGGTTAGTTTACGCTACGAACTACATCTACATTCGTATTAGTCTAATTTTTTTTTTTTAATTTTACTGCTGCATCACACGCTGGCTGTTAGAAAATCTAGAAGAGGAAGAACCATTGTTGTCCCAAGGCGATATGATGACTAAGCTGATTGATGCAGCATCGCTTGTATATATTAAGTTAAGGTGTATATATATCCATCTCATAATTGTAAGGTTAGTGAAAAATTCACTTAATTTAGAGCTAGCATTTTTGGGCTCTTGTGGCATCAGTGTTTGGGACTCTGGTGGCATCATTTTGGGGCGCTGCGCGTCCTTTCTACTCGTTTGTGGGATGTCGTACGTACAGGGTGTGGTGTGATAGAGAGCTCTCTTGCAATTCAGTTTGGTTGTTTAGATACAAGATTGTTGCATCGTGCAATAGTCCAGGTTGCGTTGTTGTTGCAAGGTTGAGAAAGAAGACCATAAATAGTACCCTTTTGTTTTTATATTAAATTCATGTAACTAAGGTCTAAGGTAGGCCCGCATCGAGTCAGCAACCCTGAGGTAGGACCTAATAGGATCTCAAATCCGTAAGTTTTAATTTAGCTTAACTTGGGCTGTAGGTAGAACTGGCCCTTTAGAATTTGGCCGTTCACGGCTCAGCTGGGATTTTGAACCCAACAAATAAATAAAATAACATGGTCCTTCAGAACCGGATTCTACCCCAAGACTGAGTCAGTGACTATTTTTCGGCAAAGTTCTGATTGTGCAAATTGTAGCCCAAGTTAGGCCTAGACGGGTTGAGTATTATTGAGTTAAGGTCCCAGGGTAGAAAGTTTGGTCGCCCAATTGCGAAACTTGGCCAGTCGTCTGTCGTTGTTTTTGGCCTACATTTTACCGGTTTGGTTAATTTTGGGTTATTATTGAATTAAGGTCCCAGGGTAGAAAGTTTGGTCGCCCAATTGCGAAACTTGGCCAGTCGTCTGTCGTTGTTTTTGGCCTACATTTTACCGGTTTGGTTAATTTTGGGTTATTATTGAATTAAGGTCCCAGGGTAGAAAGTTTGGTCGCCCAATTGCGAAACTTGGCCAGTCGTCTGTCGTTGTTTTTGGCCTACATTTTACCGGTTTGGTTAATTTTGGGTTATTATTGAATTAAGGTCCCAGGGTAGAAAGTTTGGTCGCCCAATTGCGAAACTTGGCCAGTCGTCTGTCGTTGTTTTTGGCCTACATTTTACCGGTTTGGTTAATTTTGGGTTATTATTGAATTAAGGTCCTGGGTGGAAAATTTGGTATTCCATACTGGTGTTTGGTTAGTACCCCACCCAGCAATTCAGTTTATTTGAAAGTAAAATTTGCGTTTGATCAGTTTGGTTAAGTATTTCTGCCAATTCAGCTCATTTGGCATTGAGCCCAATTGTTGTTTGCATTGAAGATGAGTGCATCTGAATTGAGCAAATTTATAAAAAGGAGAAGCGCCTACAAAGGTCTAATTACAAAGGTCATTGCCACTATAGATTCTGCCATAGAGCAAGAGGATTTACGCTTAGTGACTGCGCAGCTTTCCATATTAGAAACTAAAAAGGTTGCTCTAAGTGAGGTAAATGTTAAAATTGAGGCTCTTATAGAAGAGGATGAAATAGAAAATAACATAATTTACTTTGAAGAGATTATTGATGATATAATTAAAGTAGGCCTCCGAGCAAAAGAGTTTAGCAGCTCAGTACAGTTAGAGACCAGGTCTAATAATGAAACACAACACTCAACAAATGATGTTGTGAAGTTAAGGTTAACAGATCTGTAGTTCAATTACCGAGGCTTGTACTCAAACCATTTTCTGGGAGTATTCAGGAATGGCAAGGATGGGCAGACAGTTTTCAATCAGCAGTTCATTCTAGTCAAGTGTTAAGTGCCGTGGAGAAGCTTAATTATTTGCAGTCCCTCTTGGAAGGGGAGGCAGCAAAGACTATAGCAGGATTAGCATTAACAGAGGCTAATTATAATGTGGCTTGGGATATATTAAAGAAACGGTTTGGTAAGCCAGAGATCTTAATTAAAAGCCACCTCCGTGCACTTTTAGCTATACCTCCTGTTAATAATCCTAATAGTGTCAAGGAGTTACGGCAGTTATATGATGAATTTGAAATTAGAACTAGGTCCCTGGATAACTTGGGTGTAGGAATGGAAAGTATGGTATAATGTTGGTTCCTACACTGGAGTCTAAATTGCCTAGCTCAATTTTGCTTGAATTAAGTAGGGGACACTCTACAGAACATGTGTACATCCCCTCTTCAGCAGATGTTAAGTCTTTTAGGCACAGAATTAACAAGACGAGAGGGAATTGAGTTTGCACAGTGGGATGGTAAACAAGGGACAAAGGCAGGCACAGCACCAAAGTTTCCACAAAAAGGAATAACCAGGTACAGTGTCAGCTCTACATGCATCCTCTGAGAATAAATTAAAGGGAATTAAGGAATGTATTTTGCGAAGGCAACCACAAGTCATATAAATGTGAGGTGGCTGAGGCATTACCCTTTGAGGAGAGAAAGGACAGGGTAACTAAGTCCACAGCATGTTTTAAATGTTTTTTGAAAGGTCACAGAGCAAGGTTTTGTAAGTTTAAAATTTTGTGCAAAAAATGTCATGGTAGGCATCAGCCATTATTGTGTGAACACACTCCTAGTAGGCCTACCCCAGAAGTAGAGACATCAGTGGCACATGCCACTGCTATGCAAGGGAGTAAAAGTAAAGGGGGATTATTGCAAACAACTGCATCTCCCTCATTGGGAATGAGGGAGAAGCTACTGTAAGAGTGTTGTTTGATAGTGGTAGCCAGTGTAGTTTTATTAAGACCAGAATTTCCAGAAAATTGAAGTTTAAAGAACTTAAGAGGGAAAATTTAAGAATTTCTGGGTTTGGGGGTTCCGTTCAAAACCGAACCAAATTTAAGAAGGTAGAAGTTCTGGTTAAAGGGTTGTTACCGCAAAGTCCCACTATCAAAGTCCAAGCTGTAGAGATTGAGGAACTTTGCGCTCCAGTCACTACTTGTTTAGATATGGCATGTGTCCAAGAATTGCAAGTTAAAGGAATTAATTTGGGCAATAATAAGTTTGAAGGAACAGAAGATATTAGTCTTTTGATTGGAGCTGACTATTATTGGGACTTCATCACTGGTAATATTGTCCGTACATCTCGAAGGCCCGGTAGCTATTGAAAGTAAGCTAGGCTGGATGCTACATGGTAGTTATTGCAATGAAATGGAAGTTAAGGCTCTTTTTGTTAAGATTGAGGAGAACAGCCATGGTCTGGAAAGGCATTTGAAAGCGTTTTGGGAACTTGAATCTATTGGCATAAAGGACAACAGGCAAGTACAGTGAACAATGATGTTTTAGAGCAATTTGAAAAAGGGATTGGGTTTAGAGATGGTTGCTATGAAGTTGGCCTACCATGGAAGGATTCTTGCAAACCCGGTTCAAACCTTCAGCTAGCTAATCGGAGGTTGGAGACTTCATTGTACAGGCTAAGAAAAAATGAGTTGTTAATTGAATACATGAGGCCATCCTAAGTTATGTAAGGGAGGGCTATGCTGAAAGGGTGCAAGGTGAGCTGGTGAGCCAGGAGGCACATTATCTGCCACACCATGCAGTGGTACGGCGAGACAAAACTACCACCAAACTGAGGGTAGTTTTTGATGGCTCAGCCAAGGACAAAGGTGGTGTGTCCTTGAATGACTGTTTGGATGCTGGGCCAAATTTAAATGCAGATTTATTTTCCTTGTTACTGAGATTCAGGTTTGGTAGAGTAGCATTGACTGCAGATGTGAAGCAAGCCTTTTTGCGGATAAAGTTAAAACCAGAGGACAGAGATGCAGTAAGGTATCTGTGGGTGGATACGAAAGACTTGTTGGAAAATGAACCTAAGTTCAAGCATATAGAATGAAGTCAGTGTTGTTTGGCCTCAGCTCTAGTCCATTTCTGTTGGCAGCTACTATGCAGTACCATTTTAAGAAATATTCTGAAGTCTATCCTAACACTATTGAACACATAAGGAAAAATTTTATGTTGATGATTTGCTATGTTCCGTGGATAATACAGAAATGGCTAAACAGATATTCATGGAGGCTAGAGCTATAATGAGGGAGGCTGGCATGGAGCTCAGAAAATGGCAGACCAATCATTCGCAATTACAAGAGTTTATGAGTCATTCCTGTGTAGTACCTGATGCAGCAGAAAGTATTGAGGATTCTGGTATTTAGGAGTTGTGGGCAATAGACGCAAAGGTGCTAGGCATCGTTTGGCAGCAAGATGATGATTTGTTTACCTTCAATGGGAAATCTTTAGTAGAGCTGGCTGAGAATGAGACAAGGTGGACAAAACGTACAGCTCTTAGTTTGGCTTCAAAGGTCTTTGATCCTCTTGGATTCCTGGCTCCATTTGTGATAAAGTAAAAAATTTGGTTTCAGAGCCTCTGGGAAATTGGACTTGGTTGGGACCAAGAGTTACCTGATCATATGGTGGTAAGGTGGAAATATTGGTTCAAAGAATTGGCACATCTTGGAGACATTGAAATCCCAAGATGGTACTTTGGAGAGTTGAACAATAGTCCAGACAATTTGGAGCTGCACATCTTTTGTGATGCAAGTGAGAAGCCTATGCAACTTGTATTTATATAAGAGGCGCATTGCAAGAGAAGTAAGTTGCAGGTTGGTTGCTGCAAAGAGCAGAGTAGCACCTTTGAAAAGGCTTTCTGTTCCAAGGTTGGAATTGATGGGTGCAGTTATTGCTAGTCGGCTTGCAGTTATAGTGCAAAGTCTTTGGCCCTCTCTGAAATTCCAAGCTATTATTGGACAGACTCCACTATAGTTTGGCACTGGTTAAGAAGCCAGGCAAGGAAATGGAAACCATTTGTTGCCAATAGGGTGGAGGAAATTCAAGCGCACACAGATCCCAAGCAATGGAAGCATTGTCCAGCACCCAAAACCCCGCTGATTTACCAACACGAGGAATTTCAGTGAAAGATCTTTCACAGTCAAGTTTGTGGTGGAATGGGCCGAGTGGCTAAAACTTGGAAGTGAAAACTGGCCTTCTAATCAGCCTATTGTAGGAGAATGCCAGGCTGAAGAAGCATGGGTGAGTGAGGTGAGAAAATGCGCTGTGAACAGTTGTCAAGTTATGCAGCAGGACCCCATATTGAGGCTTGAGGACATTAGCAGTCTGAAAAGATTGTTAAGTGACAGCATGGGTATATAGATTTACCAACAACATTAAGGGAGAAACAAGAAGGGAAGGAATTCTGAACAGTAATGAGATTCAGCAAGCCAGGAAATACTGGGTGGTATATATATGCAGAAGGAAAAATTTGGTGAAGAGAGAGAATTGCTCACCAGCCATCCATTACAGGTTCTACCAACACATTCTGCGCTCAAGGGTTTGGATGTGTTTTTGGATCAGGATTTATTGAGAGTAGGAGGTAGACTACAGTTTTCTGGGCTTCCAGAGGAGAAAAGACATCCAATTTTGCTACCTTCTGGGGGGCACTTTGTGGCCTTTTGATCCTGGATACTCATCATAAGCTGTTACATGCTGGAGTTAGAGAAGTGATAATAGAGATTAGACAACAATTTTGGATTCCAAAATTAGACAAGTAGTAAAAAGGTCTTGCATAAATGTGTGGTTTGCAAGCGTTGGAGTGCAAAGCCTTATTATGAAAAGGTGGCTCCACTTCCAAGAGAACGGTGTGTCTATACTGCCCCATTTGATGTAGTGGGAGTAGACTTTGCAGGGCCAGTCTATGTGTATGAGCGAGGGGAGTCTAACAAAGGTTATATATGTCTTTTACCTGTGCTACCACCAGAGCAATCCATTTGGAGTTGGTAAGCAACTTAAGTAGTGATGTATTTCTTTTGGCCTTTAAAAGGTTTGTGAACAGAAGGGGTTTCCCAAATAAAATCATATCGGATAATGCAAAAACCTTCAAAAAGGCTGCAAAGGAACTCCAAGAAATTTGGTCCTTGCTAAAAGAGGAAGGATTCCAATCCTACTTTTCACACCAAGGGGTACAGTGGGAGTTTATTGTTGAGAGAGCACCATGGTGGGGAGGATTTTGGGAAAGGCTAGTGAGAAGTGTAAAGTGTCCGTTAAAGAAACTTTTAGCTAATGCTCATTTGAGCAAAGAAGAATTCTCTACTGTTTTATGTGAAGTAGAAGCAATGGTGAACAGTAGGCCTATCACTTTTGTTTACAACAGTAGGCAGGATGCAGAGCCATTGACACCAAATCATTTTCTTTGTGGTAAACGATTAACATCAAGCCCCAGTGTGCCAGAAGACTTGCAGCCTATCCAGAGCACTCAAGGAGAGTTAACCAGACGGTTCAGGTACCTTGAAGAGCTACAAGATCAGTTATGGAAGAGGTGGCAGATGGAATACTTGCCAGAACTCAATTATTACCCATCAGGCAAGGTAAAGGGCTCCAATGCAAATTGTATCAAGGTGGGAGAAGTGGTAATGATTGGGGATGAAAGACCAAGGCAATGCTGGAAGCTTGGCATAATTGAAGAGTTGTTTGTTAGCAAAGACAATTTAGTTAGGTCTGCACTGGTAAAGACTTCAGGAGGAAAGTTAAAGAGACCTATACAAAAACTCTATGCTTTAGAAATCAGCAAAAACACAGATAGTCAAGATGAAACATTTGAGTTACAGCCTCATGGAGAAGGCTTGGCTAACCTTGCAGAAGGTAACGACAACAATGCCTCTTCGGTGGGAGTGTTAGAAAATCTAGAAGAGGAAGAACCATTGTTGTCCCAAGGCGATATGATGACTAAGCTGATTGATGCAGCATTGCTTGTATTATTAAGTTAAGGTTTATATATATCCATCTCATAATTGTAAGGTTAGTGAAAAATTCACTTAATTTAGAGCTAGCATTTTTGGGCTCTTGTGGCATCAGTGTTTGGGACTCTGGTGGCATCATTTTGGGGCGCTGCGCGTCCTTTCTACTGTTTGTGGGATGTCGTACGTACAGGGTGTGGTGTGATAGAGAGCTCTCTTGCAATTCAGTTTGGTTTGTTTAGATACAAGATTGTTGCATCGTGCAATAGTCCAGGTTGCGTTGTTGTTGCAAGGTTGAGAAAGAAGACCATAAATAGTACCCCTTTTGTTTTTATATTAAATTCATGTAACTAAGGTCTAAGGTAGGCCCGCATCGAGTCAGCAACCCTGAGGTAGGACCTAATAGGATCTCAAATCCGTAAGTTTTAATTTTAGCTTAACTTGGGCTGTAGGTAGAACTGGCCCTTTAGAATTTGGCCGTTCACGGCTCAGCTGGGATTTTGAACCCAACAAATAAATAAAATAGCACTGGCATTAATCGTCAACAGACTCATCCTCGACCACCACCCCCAGAGCTCCTGTTGCTAATTGTTTTTTATTTTAAACAACGTTAATATTTTTAAAATGCCTATCTAAACGTAGGTGCGAATTTCTTAACGGTCGGTCCCTGGACTGTTTTTCCCTCTTGTTTTGGTTCATTCGTGTTTCTGTATCCACCCGAGGAGGATGCCAGTGGGCGTCGAAACTGTCGTGGAAATAAACTCTGTCTATTAGAGTGGGTTTTTATTTTTATATATTAACGCTGGTAGAGTTAACGACTGACGCGGGAAGATTATTCCATTTATCAATTACTTTAAACGTAAAGAAGTTTTTAGCGATATTAGTAATGAAATGTCTGCCACGCAACTTAAATCCGTTATTACGAGTATTGCTATTATCGAAAGTGAACAGTTTGTCAAAATTTACGTTATTGATTTTATTAACGATTTTGAAAACTTCAATAAGCTCCCCCCTTAATCTCCTAATTTCGAGTGAATGCAAGTCTAACTCTTTAATCCTGTCTTCATAAGGCTTGTTGCGCAATGACGGAATTAGTTTTGTGGCACGACGCTGAACCCTTTCTCACCTATCAATATCCTCACGCAAATACGGGCACGAAAACTGAACGGCATATTCTAAATTAGGCCTGACTAGGGACTTGTAAAGGGGCAATATAATATTCTTCGATTTAAATTCGAAATTACGCGCTATGAAGCCTGACATCCTATTAGCTTTTGCGTAAGACTCCAGGCACTGGTTCCTAACTTTTAAATCCTTAGATACGCGTACGCCTAAATCTACTTCCTCGTCAACGTTCGCTAACTCTCTATCATCCATCGTGTACGTGTAATTATTGTTACGAGAACCTATATGCAAGACTTTACATTTGTCTACGTTAAATTGCATCTGCCACTTATCCATCCACTCCATAATCCTATTTACATCGTCTTGGAACCTATTTCTATCATCTTCGTTAACAACATTACCGCCTATTTTAGTATCGTCCGTGAATTTTGACACGTTACTAGTCACTCCTACATCTCTGTCGTTAATATAGATTACAAATAGCAATGGGCCTAACACTGAACCCTGTGGGACACCGCTACCTACATCCAACCACTCCGATTCAGTACCATTAACTACGACCCTCTGTCTCCTAGCATCAGGGCCGCCGCTTCCATTAGGCGAGGTTAGTAAATGCTAAGGGCGCCAAAGATCTGGGGGGCGCCAGCGCCTCCTGCCCTGTGCACGTCTGATAGTATTATGTAAGAACAACATGAAAAAAATAATGAAGGAATGAGAAGCATAGACAAATGATGAAAGGTTGTACGACGTATGTACACCAGTTTAGCTTGACTGATATTTACATAATTAACTTATTCATCTTATTGGGTCATTATAGAACTTTCACTATCACGACCTTTAACCCTTTAGGGACGGGAGTCGTAAATAAGCGATTTAAAAATGTTGCGCGCACAGACGGGAGTCGTCAATAAGCGACTCGGCTTATTTACATATGCCCTTCTTGCTTGGAAAAAACAGTAGATATGTCCTTTTTGCACGCATATTTTAGCACTTTTGAGCGTTCTGATTTGTTATTACATATGCCTCGCTTTACTCGCTGTTTTGATTGGTCATGACACTTTCTTGAACTGTGAAATGATTTTATAATTTTATAATAAATGTATGTATTAGCAAATTAAAATAGATCAGTGTAAGGCAAATAGTTTCTTCAATATGGTACCTTGATTACTTTGTGGGCAAACCCAATCGTGAAGTGGGAGGCGGGTGGGGGCGCCAGCTGCAGTCCTGCTAAGGGCGCCAAATAGGCTGGCGCCAGCCCTGCCTAGCATGAAGCCATTCCTCTAACCAGTTAGCAACCTGACCGCGTATACCGTGCGCTTTAACTTTCGTAATTAATCTTCTGTGCGGGACTGTAGCGAACGCTTTTTTGAAATCTAAATAAATAACGTCAGCCACTTTATGCCTATCGTATTCGCGCACTATTTCGTTATAAAATTCTAACAAATTAGTTAAACAAGACCTATGGCTTCGAAACACATACTGACTACTATTAATCAAATCTCAACTTTCTAAGTGATCGATGATACGATCCCTAACTACGGATTCCAAAAGTTTACCGACAATTGACGTTAAGCTAATGGGCTTATAATTGCTAGGTACTGTGCGGTCGCCTTTTTTAAAAATGGGCGTGACGTTAGCTAATTTGAAGTCTTCAGGAATAATCCCCATTTCGAGTGACTGATGAAAAATGTTCGTTAAGGGGCCTACAATAACGTCTTTCAAATCTTTCAGATGTCTAGGATAAAACGCGTCAGGGCTTGGAGCCTTGTTAACTTTTAGCCTATCGATAAATGCGCAATCTCACCCTCGTAAACAGTTATTTCATCCAAAATAGTCTCGCTGCTAAATGAACGATATCGTCCACATCGGAGACATTATTGAAGTCTTCTACGGTAAAAACTGTCGCAAAAAAGTTATTAAAAATACCCGCCATCGCCTGAGCGTCAGAAGCCAAAGCGCCATTAGTGTTCACAAGAGGGTCTATATTATCTTTTATCGGCTTACGATTATTGGCGTATTCAAAAAACTTTTTTTGGATTATGTTTACAATCCGCAGCTATAAGTATCTCTAAATTACACTTAGCATTCCTAACTGATCTTTTAACCTGACGTCTAAGCTCGATATATCTATTAAAGTTAGCTGCCGTGCCATTGCGCTTATTAAGTCTATACGCTCTGCTACGCTCGTTTATGAACTCGCCTATTTCCCTAGTCCACCACTTGGGCCTACCATAATTTCTAGCGCGCTTGGGTCTACGAGGAATTAACTCCCTTTCAATATTCATAAAACTTTCTTTAAATGCCTCCCAGTGCAAATTTGTGTCATTACCCATAAATAAGTTCTCAGTCCACTACTCTCATCCTATCCGCAAAACTCAAAATTAGCCCTACGAAAATCAGGGACTTCCATTACGTTACTATCCTTAGTGTTTTCTATTAATAACTTAAACCTAAGAATTTGATGATCACTACATCCTAAACTCTCGCCTACTTCTAAACCTTCGACTATATTTTCGCCGTTCGTCATCACAAATCTAAAATATTGTCACCGCGCGTTGGTTCTGTAACCATCTGTCGTAAAAAATTATCTTCCATGAACTCAATCTCAAACCCTCCTCATTACCAGTAAAAGTCTCGTAATTAACATTAGGGCAGTTAAAGTCTCCGACAATTATACCTATTCCGATTGTCAATAGTTACCAAGAAGTGAGTAAAACTTAGTATCGGTATCGAGGGGTTGAACGGGAGGTCTATAAACAACAACAAAATTAAAACTAATACTACGCGCCCAAACTTCAACGCATATCGCATTAATTGCTGCCGGAAAATCTATCTGAACTTCGATAGCCCTAAGGGAATTACGAATGTACAGCAAAACGCCGCCATCAATCTTATGTAACCTATCATTAGTAAAGAGTTTAAAACCCGGTATATCAAATTCCTCCAACAAGTCCCGAGTCACGGTATTTAACCACGTTTCAATGATAGCAACTATATCGTAGTTGCCGGAATAAATTATCAAAGTTGCCGGAATAAATTATCAATTGCCGGAATAACTGACCCACGAGGCAATTTTTAGTGACTCACGAGCTCTTTTTTAAATAAAATATTACTTTAATTTTTAATATTTTCCGCCTTACAATTTTAAAATTATTTTATTCTCCCACCGAAATAAACAGCTGATACACAATGAAACGTTTTTAAACAAGAGTATATGTTTAAAAACGTGTATGTATGTATGACAAGTTACAATTCATCCAATTCCCCCATACTATCCAATTTGAAGATCTTCAGTTATCAGCTTTTCATTGGCTTGACATTGGTAATTTAGAAATGGAATTAGTTGACTTCCAAGAAAGTGCAGTATGGAAACTAAATTTATTGATCTTAATCTAGTTACAAGAAAAGGAAATGGAGTCGTCAATTTTTGGGTGTAACCAGAGAACAACAATCAATTTCTAGAAAGAGTAGATAATCTTATTGTTGAAGAATGGGACTCTTTACCAAATTCTTTTGCATCAATGAAAAAGCTAGCATTAGCTCTGCTCATAATGTTTGGTTCATCTTATTCATGTGACCAGTTGTTTTCCGCCATGAATTTCGTCAAATCCACCACTAGGAATCGCCTTCGCACAGATATGAGTGCTGCATGTGTGAGACTAAAGACAACAAAATGTAAACCTCGGATCAAAACATTAGCAGCTAAAATCCAACAAGTTTCTCACTAAAAATAGTAAGTAAATAAATTATTGTGACTCATTTTCGTTTTTTTTTAAATAAAAACTAACAAAAATGACCCACCAGCAAAAAAGGTTCGCCACTACTGCCCAAGGCACTTCTGATAAAAAAAAACTGTCTCCGATCAACCATGGGACAACAACGCTTGTCTTCCCTTGCACTACTCTCTATTGCGAATGAGATTGTGCGAAAAACCTCATTTGAAGATGTTATTGCCGATTTTGCAATAAAACAAATTTGGAAAAGTTCATCTCTGGTGTTAATTTCTTGCACTTCATGAAAAAAAACCGATTGACATGACTGCCTCTTTGTATATACACTGTGTCTATCCTTGCTATATATATAGGGCCTATATATTATTGAAGAAGAGATCTTTGTTACTGTTTTTATCATACAAATAAACAAAAATGGTCAAAAAATTTTCGTAGGTCTTTTAGATTTCGTAGGCCCTAGGCACAGTGCCTACTGTGCCTATTGGATAATACGGCCCTGCTGACAGGGATGACTCCATCTTCCATCACCACGACACAGTACAGTGTTCCTCAGGATAGGAGGCCTGCCAGGGACGTAGACAGGAATGTCCCAAGGGAGGAGCGAACTTGAGCTACGTTCATCAGGTTCCGTGGTGAATTGGGCGAGCTCATACAGTTAGGGGGTCTGGGGGAGAGCTGGAAGCTTCACCAGCGGGGTCCGGGGTGGAGCACCGTAAGCTTATTTTGTGTAAAATCTGTCTGAAAATGTCAGTGCAACTGCCATGCCATTTTTGAACAGCCACTGTACAGCCATCCACATAAAATATGTACCCTTTCCAACAAAAGTTTGGATAGGACAGTCACATTGGTGCAATTTAAGCAATATTATGATGTAATTACTTGCATTTTCTGAAATTTGAAATCAGGTATTGATCCTATAGTTTTCATATTTAACAAAGAAAGTAATTATTTTAGTCACACATTTATTGATTTCATGCATACAATTATTTAGTGTATACACGTTTAACAGTATAACATATCTATGAATAACTAAATCATTAGAAGAGATCCTGAAATGAAACGTTCTCCTTTTCTTAGGCTTTAATCAACTTAACTGAACAACATTCCTGTTAATATAAATAACAATAATATAGTTATGGTACACAAAATATATATAATCAATGACAAGTTATAATAATAATAATATAGTAAACATAGGACATTTATATGAATTGTTCATACCACAGATTACGATTAATTACATCAGAGAAAATGTCATTACCTTGATATAATAAAGTATATCACATCCAGTGGCGTATTAAGGATTTTTGGGCCCTGGGGCCAAAATATTCTTCCGGCCCCTCAACAAGATAAATCTTCGAGCCATGTAAATTAATAAAACCATTTATTCCTAAATCAAATAATGCAAGTTTTACACATATACCAAGCTGCTACAATTACATCAAACCAATTACACAACTACCAGTCCACTACTAATCTACTGTACAAAAGTTGATCACAAACTCATCCACCATCAATCTACAAAAGTTTTTTGCGCTGTTTCATATCACTAAATTTTCCAATCACAAGCTCACTATTTAAATTCTGCAAGATATCGTTTTCTATGCATAACACTGACAGACTTTGCAATTTATTTTGGGTTAGCATTTGACGTTTAACATTTTTAATCATGCTCAAATGAGAAAAAGAACGCTCCACAATTGCATTTGACATCATCAAACGCAAATAAATGCGATAAGCAATGAAAGCATTTGGGAAAACAGCCCTCAATTTGTGAATTTCCTGTAGTACTCCTAATGGGTGAGTCTCCGAGTCTCCGCTAAAACGTTTTGTTTGACAAACAGTACAAAATGCCGAAACTCAAATGGAAAGCTGTCCTCAAAATCATTTGGGTAATGGACTAGCCAGATTTTTGTTGCTTTTGATGCTTCCTCTGAAGTTAGTTGAGAGATATTGTTGAGCATTCCAAATTTATCATTGATATCATTATATACATCTATACATCGGCCCCTAGAACAGCTGGGCCCTGGGGCCTGGTTCCCCCTGGCCCGCCCTTAATACGCCACTGATCACATCTCATCAGTTTAATTCAGATATCATCAGTTTAACTGAATTGAATATAAACACAAATGATTTTACTTAGGTATAACATTCTAATAAAATCATCATAAACTTGCAAAATAAAATTACAGCTCCAAATGAAACTCTCACGTATAAGGCAAGTCAAACGGATGCAGACACAGCTAGATCAGTTGCGACAGAAGAAACGCACATCTGTTTAACATACATAAAATTTTAAACAGGATAATCGCATGGAAAAATAATTTAGGGGCTACTTGACAAAAAAATGTGTACTTTATCAAATACGCAATTACTTTACTAAATCAAAATCGAATACTTTAGTAAATATGCAATTTACATATAGGTACACCACAAAATCACATTATTTCAGTAGAAAGACAATTTAAACAAACAAAACATCTTTATTGCGGATCATTCACAATCCATAGCCACTTAACCTAACATACAAGTACAATCTTACGTATTATACAGTGAAGTTAATACAAAAATAGGGCCAACATAGCCACTTAACCTACTAGCATACTGGCATACTGTTTGATTAATTATCTGGCAATTTTATGTATATTGTTATCACACGAGACATCATTAATTAACTGAAAAAGATCATTTGTATACGTAGGAGAAATAATTGTAGCTTAATGACGAAATCAGAGAAATTATGAAAATAGGAGAGTTTAATAAAAGTGCTGATGAATTACTGAAAGCTGAGTTTGGATATGATTTTGTGGAAACTATATTTTAAATTATTAATTTTACAACAAACAAAACATCTTTGCCGCGGATCATTCACAATCCATAGTCATTTAACCTAACATATAAGTACAAACTTATGTATCAGGTCATCCCATAAGTAATGTTTTTTAGATCGGAATTTGAAGGACAAAAAAAAACTCAACTGAAACTTTTTAATCTAGTATATATTTTCCATCGGAATCAGTGACACTCTGCCAACGTCCTACAAGCTTTTCAATGTCATGTTTATAAAATTCAGACGGTTTTGAGGCAAAAAATGTACAAAGACTGGTGTGCAGGTCACCTAAAGAAGTATACTTTTTCTCGTGAAGATAGTTTTGCAGACTCCTGAAGAGATGATAATCTGAAGGCGCAAAGTCTGGAGAATATGGAGGATGTGGAAGTTTTTCCCACCCAAGCTCCTCAATTTTTGCAGAAGTGATCCGAGCGGTATGAGGACGTGCGTTGTCGTGGTGGAACACAATTCCTTTCCGATTAACCAAAGAAGGTCTCTTTTCTTTTAGTGCAGTGTTCAATCGATCCAGTTGTTGACAGTAGACTTGAGCGGTGATTGTTTGGTTGTGTAAGGTTTCAAAGAGTATTACACCACCTTTATCCCACCAAACACTAAGCAACACCTTCCAAGGGTGAAGATTTGGTTTTGGCTGTGGTGTCGCTGGTTCTCCGGCACAAACCCACTGTCGACGGCGCTTAACATTCTGGTACAGTATTCACTTTTCATCACCAGTCACTAAACGGTGCAAAAATGGATCTTGGAGTTCACGGGAATGAAGAGCTGTGCTAATGTTTACCCGCACCCTCAGATTGTCGAACGACAATTCATGTGGCACCCATTTTCCTAACTTAGGCACTTTCCTGAGTTGTTGCAAATGTCGATGGATGGTGGACGGGAATGAATTGAGTTTCTAGGCGAATTCTTCGACAGTTGTTGAACTGTCTTCTTCAAGTGCGGCTAACAGCAGGTCATCATGAAACTCAGCAGGGCGTCCAGAGCGTGCTGCATCTGTCAAACAGCAGTCACCATTCCTAAACTTTTGAAACCGTCTTTGACATTTCCTCACATGCAGAATATCGTTGCCATAAACGTCCTGAATGTTTCGCGTTGCTTCAGTAGCACTATTCCCTTTTTTGAACTCGTAAAGCATTATATGCCTGATATGCTTTCTGATACCGCCATGTTTATGAGGGGTTCACAAAAAGCAAAACACGTTTTCAATGGTCAAGGTCTGTAAAGTATGTAGCGAAACACGATAGATCTCCTCTTAGATATAACCTTCGGAAAATTTATGCTTAAACCGAGTAGGACTAGTTTAAACTTAATCTATCGTAAAAAATGACATTACTTATGGGATGACCTTATATTATACATTGAACGTAATACAAAAATAAGGCCACCATAGCC